>JWJB01010270.1:0-34573 GCA_000812895.1 Rutstroemia sydowiana
ATACTTCTTCAAGAACCACGTGGGCTCTTTCGAATGTCGATTATGTTTGACCGTCCACCAGAACGATGGCTCCTATTTAGCACATACGCAGGGTCGCAAACATCAAACCAATCTTGCACGCCGTGCTGCCCGCGAGCAAAAGGAAGGGCGCGCCGGCACCGATCCTATCACAGGGCTGCCAGTTGGAATGGTTGGTGCACAAGTGAGCGTTCGCAAGAACATGGTGAAAATTGGACGACCTGGTTATAAGATTACGAAGACAAGGGATCCGGTTACAAGACAGCAGGGGTTACTCTTTCAATTACAGTATCCAGAGATCACGACGGATGTGCAGCCCAGGATTCGGTTTATGAGTGCGTATGAGCAGAAAGTGGAGGATCCAGATAAGGATTTCCAGTATATGTTGGTGGCCGCAGAACCGTATGAGACCTGCGGGTTCAAACTACAAGCCAGGGAAATTGACAGGTCGAACGATAGGTACTGGACATGGTGGGATTCGGATTTGAAGGAATTTTGGGTGCAAATCATGTTCAAAACTGAAAGAGAGGAGAGATATAGTGGTGTTCCAGGTTTAGCTCCAGGGCGATAGTACAGCAACAGGGGCATATGATAGATATAGGGCATGGAGTTAATGAGGTTAGGCAATGGTTAAATTGTAATATAAGTTTGGGGTCCCACAAGGAGCATGGAAAGCAAAATCTTGGTATCGTTTTGTGATTGAAGGCTTAAATGTCCTTGAACTGTCCTCAAGGGTTTTTTGTGATCTATCTATCTAGTATGCACCACCATCGCATCCGAAACGTATCTCGCTCCCTAAACCCTATGCTGGAATGTGTAAAAAGCTAGGCTGGCTTGCTCCATATGCACCCGTTGAGACTAAACCCGGAAACAACAGCCCAACAGATATATGCTTTCTACTTTTGCCGTTTAAGTGGCATAAAATGCAGGTGGTATCTTGTAAGATTGACTTTAGATATCCCCAATAATACATAGGGCCATGGATTCATCACTATAGTTGAAATATCATGCCTCCTCGCATTGACACAGTAAACTTTTCTTTGACTGGCTGGTCCAATCAAATGAGTGGTTGGGCTGTGCGCGGCGCTTATCGGTAGTTGGATTCAAACCTCTTGAATGTATAACCAATAAATGGCAAACTCATCTCTGGAACTTCCTCGCGCGGAGCACCGCCATTTGCAGCAGCAGCAGCTTTGAGGTGGGTAGCATTGTCAGTCTGGTCAATCTCATCGGTCGGGAAGTATGTTGTGTCAACATTAGATGCCAACTTCGGTTCGAAGGGTGCACGAATGCGTCTTAGAGTATCGAATTCGACACCGCGGAAGAATTTGTGAGCTTTGATCTCGTCTGCAGATACTCGCCCAAGACGGTTTTCAGTGTTACATACAAGACTACGGAAATTGCGGAATTAGTAAGGCAACTATAAGTATTTGGGGAAGAGTAAGGAGGAGGCGATATTTCATACCTCCGAATTAGGTTTTCTGCCTCTGGACCAAGTTGGACATCTTCAGGGAAGTAAAGGGATTGTCGCCAGTTTACAATCTTTCGATAAGTGTCATGAGCGTCTTCAGCACAGAAAGGTGGCCATCCAACTTGACATTCAAACATGATTGTACCAAGACTCCACCAATCGCAATCGTAGGAATAACCATGTCCACTGAAAATTTCTGGTGCAATGTAATCTGGTGTTCCGACAGTGGAGTAAGCCATAACTCTTCGAGACTTTCTCCAGTCATTGATTGCGCTTCTGTTACTAACTGTCAAGTTGATTTGATCAAGATTGACAGAATTTCGATCTCTTGGCTTGTTTGACTTTCCAGTGAGTAATTGCTGATAGTATGAATTGTCGTGTAGTTTATGGAAACCGGTCGACAAACCGAAATCAGTTAATTTAACATGGCCGCCCCGGTCAAGTAGAATGTTATCAGGCTTAATATCACTTTAATCAAATTAGTAAATAAATCTTCATCATCTTCAATAGATTGTGCTTCAACTTACCGATGGATGAAACCCAATTTATGGACTGCTTCAATTGCCAGCACAATCTCAGCAATATAGAATCGAGTGATGTCTTCAGAAAAGATCTCATATTTGATAAGCATAGTCATCAAATCTCCTCCTGGTAAGAACTCCATCAACATATAGAGGAAATCCTGATCTTGGAATGTTGTGAAAAGCTTCACAACCCATGGACTGTCAGACTCTGCCAAAATATCTCTTTCAGCACGAACATGTGCCAATTGGTCTTTTTTGAACATCTCAGTCTTAATCAAAGATTTCATTGCATAGACCTTGCCATCTTGTTTCTTCTGTACCAGTTTAACTTCACCAAAAGCTCCCTTTCCAATAATCTTCAAAGTGTTATAGTTTTCTGGCTTGTCTCTGGTCCGCAGGAATCGGAGGTATTTGCCCTCTTGCTTGCCTCCATTTGACCATGTTTGTGCTTTTCGAGATTCAGACTGATTGGGGTCATTTAATCGCTGTTCCATTTCGGATTGCCTATAGGGAAATCCCAGTTTAGTATAATTTTCAAACAAAGAAATTGGAACATGTTTTACAAGTAGTAACTCACCTGACATTTCGATCTCTTGCTCTCTTGACACTATCCTTGAAGAAGTCTGCAGCTAGCTGCGAGCACTTCTTCTGATTGTTTTGAGTGAGGGAGCCATATTTATCAGGATTTCTTTCCGGGGCAGGCTGATATTCTGGCCAGTTCTGTTGTAAAGATTGCGTAGGCATTGGATTGAGGTGGCTGTTATAACCTGGTGGATAATGACCTGGTGTACCTGCTGTTCTTGGTCTTTGACTTGGTGAAGCTTGACGTCCACCGTAAGCCGAACCTCTTCCACCACCTAGGTTCTGGTGAGAGAATTGATGAACTAGACCGTTTGTGGAATCTGTCTGTAGATTGACTGATCTTTGCTGGTATGGTTGTTGTTGTTGTTGATAGGAACCACCAGTCGGAGGTTGTTGGGGATAGTTTGGGGGATAAGGGTTATTCATGAAGTAACCTGCTGGTGGAGCAAAGCCTTGGGTGTAAGGTTGATTAGATTGTGGGGTCTGCTGCTGCTGTTGTTGTTGTTGTTGATTACCTCCTTGACCAGGTGGGAATATTGGATTTGGAAATGTTGAAGGGGTAGTTGGATATGCAGCACGATCAGTCGGGTTGAATCGGTCGTTTCCAAAATTTAGGAAAAGGCGATTATTATTCGAATTACTGCCATTGGGGTTGTTACCAGCATGATTGCTGTTATTGTCCATCGTAAAAGATACCCTAAAGTGGATAGGGATGATCGATCTAAGTAGACCGAAGACCAAAAGATCAAAGACCAAAGAAAGACCAAAGAGTATACGGTAAGAGGTAAATGATAAGTAGGATGAAACTGAGAAGTTATAATTGATCCCAGGAAAATTAATTATTTCTTCCTAGTACTTGAGTACCGGTAGAAAGAATAAGACAATAGATACCTTGTACTTGTAAAGTAGGTAATTAATTGTAAGAGAGTCGCAAAGTTTGCGTGTCTTTAGTTTATTTTGCTTTGCTTTGCTTCTTTGGGGTTTGCTGGGTCTCTTCTTTTCTTTTAAGTCTCCAGTTTGTGTTTGTGTGTTGTTCTTCCAATTTTTCCCTTTTTCCCCTCTATGATGAATAGGATAGGCTCATGTAGTATTTTAAATGGAAGAGGAGTACAGAAAGTAGGTATGGGTAGGTATAAAATTGAATTGGTATGGGTAGTAGTAGGACATAACAGGGCAAGGCAAAATAAAAAAGAGGTATCTGTAGGACAGGCTGAGAGACAAGACCAAGGTAATGCAAGTCAAGTCAAGATAAAAGATAGGTATCTCGGGTAAACCTTGGAAGTTAAGTCAAATCTAAGGTCGAAGTGAATGCTCGAATGTCTCTCTCTCTATACAGTATTCAAATCTTTTAAAATATTATCAATAACTTCAAGAAAGAAAAAAACTCATCAAGTAGATACATCCAGCATATGAAAATTTATACCTTTTATATGTCAAATTATTTTCATGGTAAAAAAAAGGGATGAAGTTAGTTTGACTATAACTTGAAAGCCCAAAAGCTTCTGGGGTTTGAGATGGAATATATTAATTTCATTGGTTAAAAATGCTTATGCTTACCGTTTAGATATAGAAAAGAAACAACTTATGGGTGATCAGGGGAATATATATTACTTTTATATTATATATATTAATTTATTTAAAAAATTGTCTTCATTCAATTTTCCATCTCATCATGTATCAAGCTGAGGTTGTACAAAATTAACTTGTATAGCATCTTCCATAAAGTATATATGTAATATTCTATAAAAAGGGCATCCATCATCTTAAGGGAGAGATGTATGCAGCAGCCAGCAGGGAA
This sequence comes from Rutstroemia sydowiana, assembly GCA_000812895.1. Taxonomy (NCBI): domain Eukaryota; kingdom Fungi; phylum Ascomycota; class Leotiomycetes; order Helotiales; family Rutstroemiaceae; genus Rutstroemia; species Rutstroemia sydowiana. The sequence goes on from JWJB01010270.1 coordinate 4,394, forward strand.
CATCTTTTTAAAGGTGTTCTATGCATCCTCTAGAAGTTATGGAAACTTCTTGAATGTTCATTTGATGAGGTTAGCTTATATTTCAAGCCATTCGAAGATTCCGATATGCACACACCACACACTCCTTGAACCTTTAGAGCTTAAATGTATTGGTACATTTATGCTTGGAGATACCTTGACTTAATAAATTCCTCGAGAAAACTTCCGAACAATTCCTTTACTGCACTGCACTGCTACTGTTTATGCGTCTGCAAAGTATAGTATATGGTTCCGATTTGCATATGTGTGCTACACTTCCATGTTATTGCCACAGCAGTGACAGGCATTAAGTACTACCTATCTGAATCATGATGAATTACAGTTCGGTATTCAGGAAACCCAACATTTATAATATTCTAGACTATCCAAGTAAGTCTTTATATTAAGAGCTCATTATCTAGTATTCCCAATCAATGTTGTAGTATTAGAGTGTATATCCAGGATGAGTAATATCTGTTGCCGTGCAATATATTTTACCAAGCCTCAAGCAGCTTCAGGTCTCTTAAATATTGTAGTGAATGTCCTTTATCATCACATGAGTTCTACATGCAATATAGTTTGTGAGTGTGATTAGTGCTTACTTTTTGAGGTTTGCAAAGCTAGATTGAGATAATCACCTTGAAGAAGTTAATTGGCAGGGTGGCAACCAGTACATTGTGCATCATCGCCTGATATCACCATGTAATCATGATTCTGCGCTCTGTTATCGTTTGATTTTGGCAGTACTAGTATGCAATTACGCCACCTAGTAATCGGCACATTTACTGGACAATGTACGTTGATCTCCTTGCAGAAGTGGAGGCACCGTGTTACCAACAGTGATGAAATGCACTGTGCAGCAGAACTCGAATATGTTAAGGACAGATGGCAGCGCGCTTCTTGTTGCTATAGGACTGAAAGGAACGCGCAAATACTGGAAGCCGATATCTCTATATATAACTTTCAGGAGATGGGGGCAGTTATCAAACATATGGTTGAACATCCGTGGTAATGATAACTCATTAAAGCTACTCCAGTCCAATGTGCCACTATCTGGGAATCATATAACCAATTGCTCTGTAGTCTAGCATCAATTGGGTACCGCAGAATTGGGCATGAAAAGAGACATAGCCAACGAATTATGTAATGGAACTCAAGGGACGATGTCTCATTCTTGGTCCAAATCATGCTAAGAATGCGAGAAACTCTCTCCGTCCACCAAATTTGTGCTTCCAGCGTCTCCCAACGACCGTTATAATCCACATGAAAGTTCAGCCAAGTTGGGAATTTCCCTTCCAATACCTCCTTTAAAGCATTTCCTGAATCGCTAACCGCTCTCGTATACTGCAAACAATACAAGCCATCCGACTTACGAGCCAAAGGCAGCCCTCACCGCACCCCCAAAAAGACATTTCGTGTCAGATCAAGCCCCGTTTAACAACTCGGCAAATATTCCTTGAATCTCCATTTGTCTGTCATGGAGCTGCACAGGATTCAAATCCCTCAGACTTGCTCGCAAATGAATCTTCACCGCAGCCCAATTAATCGACTTACTATCATCACCGGAAGCAGCAATCTTGATGACTGTAAGAGCTGCTGCTGCTGCAAGAACCTCTAGATAGAAAGTTGGTTAGATATAATCTGGATATGGGACTCGACCCCACGTACTATCAGACAGTAGCTGCGAACCATCAGCCATTTTAACATATTTCACAATATCATACGCTCTTGTAAAAGCAACAACATGCGCCTTCTTAACAACCCCATTCTCATCAAGCATCTTTAGAAGTTCGCCATCCACCATCTTCAAGTGGTGCTTGTAGCTCGCTAAAACGCCTTCCAGTCTATCTATTTTCCTTTGATCATCGTGTCGCCTTTTAGCCTGCTCTAGTTCATACTCTGCTTCTTGTATATCAAGTTCATACTCGTCGAGATCCATCAAAAACCGTGCGTCGGAATACGAAATTTCTGGCTTCTTGAAAGTTACGTCCTCTTCGCCAGGTTTGGCGATCTCGATATCGTTAACTTTCTCAGTGCCGTTGGATTTCTCAGGATCGTAGACTAATTTAGTGTAAGCCCCTCGCCAGAAATCTCACATTGCATATCTTCGGGATCGTGGTGTCTTAGCTCACCCTGCCCGCTTCGAATGTTCTCATCCTGCCGACGTGCGTTATCCGATGGTATAACCGCATCCCCTGGTGGTGTCGTCTCAGGTATGTCATCTTCCTGAGATAACATCTCTGGCATGTTGACCTTTGCCTGCAGAGGTAGCGAATTGAGTGCCTTCAAGTTAACAAATAGATGGAATTAACAGAATATATGAAAGTTCAAAATATTGTAGATGCGAAGGGTGACTTCAATGTTATAAGGAAAACACCATCCATGTAACTTCCTCTTAAAATTTCTAAACCTCTAACACAGCATTTCATATAAACTTTAAGAGCAAAAAGTGAACTAAACAGCAAATACTTTAGATTTTCTTCGAAAGGAAAGAGCCATCAAATGGCACCCAATAAGCAAACGGGAGGGAAGGCGCTTTGCGGTGATATAACGTGTGGATGATTGTGATCTGACAAATATTATGTAGCATTCTGATCACCGCCTAAGCTGAAGTTTTTAGGAAACGTAGGAATTGAGTTGTTTGCATTGAATTGTGAGATCTCATATTCAACTATCGTCACCATCGTCATCGAGTACAATTTCCAATAACTTGGGATCTCTTGCCCAATCGAGTCCACTTCCAACAATTACGGCACTAGCAGTATTCTTCATAATTTTCCACCGTTGCTTGCTGTTTTTCATCTCAACCTCCAACTCATTTAACTCGGCTTGCATCTTCTCATCCTGGATCTCTTCTCTCCCCTTCGAATTCGCTTGATGGGCCAAAGCAATCATTTCTGCAGATAGTTTTATGTTTTCTGCGGTCACAGTCATGTGCTCACTGGAAACCTTATTGAGCTCTTGTTTCGCCGAATGGGTCTCGACAGAGAGTTGTGCCAACTTCTCAGAAGCAGCATCACGTTGTTGAACAAGCGGCAAAAGGTCCCTGTAGGAATTTTAGTAGCTTGTAAACTCTGTTTATAAAGTGGACCTACTGTTCTATGATCGAAGCATTGTTGCCAGCATGGACAGCCTTTAAAATGGGATTTCCAATGACCACATTCTCGACTATCTTCGTTTTTAACGAGTAGTTGGCTTTAGCTTGGAGCAATTCTTTCTGTGCTTGCTTGATGTCTTCTTCGTTCACTTCTTTTGACTGTACTGAAAGGAATCAATTCATGGCATCTTCTCGATCCTTTGAATAAAGCGTACCTTTTGAGGATATTACGCCCTGAGCCTTCAATAATGCAATTTCAAAATGCAGTTCTTCTAATTTGCCATACACTTCCAAAATGCGTCGCTCCTGTTCACTGAGAGGTGGAGGAGGGGCTTGATTGGTTGTTTCGGACATTTCAATACCTTCCATAATTTCGACATTACTTTGATTTGACATACCGAATTGCAAAATCGCTATTATGTAGCCGGAATTTTGAGGTTGTTTTTATCCTGACCTCGACGACGACGACTTACGCTTATTTCCACTTTGTATTCTACACGGTGAGGCGAGTGAAAACACGTCGACCCAAAAGAGTTTAGCTCCTGGTACTTTATCACATTATATCTAATCGGCGAGAGATTAGAGTTTCAGCACAGCCACATGACATACCGAGGCGCCACAAGGCGCCGTTCTTTTAAAGCTCATACACCGTAGTCGTAGCCTTGTGATCTCTTTACAACCTCAAGGATCATATTTCTGATTCATCAACAAAACATGTTTTATTACTTTCTTCATGATTGAAAAGAGGACAACTACATAGGAATTTGCTGAGACTGTGAAATGCATAATAAGATATGGAACTTCACGTTTACATTGCCCATACGGGTCAGCACCTTCAGATAGATCCGAGGTCTTTCGTTTCGTAAGTTTCCTAACTCAGAATCATGATAATCGCAACAGAAATGACTGACCTTTAAGTCTCGACGATTTTAAATCATGGGTCGCAAAGTGTACACCCATCGCTGCTACTGATCACATAGCCTTAACAGCCGCAGCCAAGGCAGTGCGATTTCAAGCACTTCAAACCGAGGTATTTTTAATAGTCCCCCAAGGCCCAATATATACTGAGCTTCTCTAGAAAGAAGTCTTTGTATATGATCGACGAATCATTCAGCAATCTTCATTATCATCGGCGAAATCATTGGTCTCTGAGACACCTCAACCTAGAAAGTACACCGTTCCCCAGCCTCCAGATACGATCGCAAACGAAAAGAATTTACAGGCATGGAAGGACTTATTTTCTGCACGACGTGCGTGGGCTATGAAGGTGGTGGACGATTGTGCCGCAATGTCGGACCAGACCCAACAGAGATTCATAGAAACAGAGGTTATTTGCCGGTGCGTAGACACCGCTGTTCTTAATCTGGAGAAGCATGTTAGATTGCTAGACCAAAAGAACGCAGAGGTGCAGAAATGGGTAGAGGAAATGCAGAAACAGAATACGGCTGGCGCAGACTGGGAGGCATCGATATCTCGACTTAAAGCGCTACCCGCAGCGGCAGATATGATTCGATTCATCACCGGTCGTGATTTGAGGAAAGTACAGCGCCGGACGACATTAGAAGATTTGGTCGATCTGGAAGAGATCAAGAAATCCGGGAAGTTAATACGAACTATTTCCACGGAACTTTCAAGAAATAGCACGGAAGCTGGGCACGCAGTGGACGAGATCATGAGAAGAATCGATGAACTATTTACAAAAGTCGAGCAAAGTCCTGCACGTGGCGCAATCGAACGCGCCCCAGAATCTATATCTTTGATGGAGGATATTGAAGCAATAGCTAGGAAGGTTAACACAGATTGTGAAAATGTCTTGGGATTTTCAAATTCTTCGAAGAACATCTCCCAGGCTTCAAAGTCTGCCCTTCTGCACACCGAGAAATTTCTACCAAATTTATCCAAGAGAGCCTTAGAAATGGATGGGATTATGCAGGCTGCTACTCAAATACGGAATTCTACCGCAACCGGATCTCTTGAGTTCATGTACGACATTGCTAGCTTGACAACAATGCTTGCCGAAGTTAACACCAGATTTGCTTCTATGGAACTTGATGGCGATGGATTCGATGCTCTCCAATTGATTGCCATGCTGGAAACGCTTCCGGTGACCTATGCCTCATTTCTAGCAGAAGCAGTCAGACGTCGTGAATGGAATGAGAAAGTTCGCTCAGATTCGTCGACTTTGACTAATGAAATGGCAAATTTCCAAGACGAAGAGGCCAGACGTCGTAGGAAATGGCAGAAAAACATTGGTGCAATGCTGTGGGGAGATAAGGCCGAGGGTCAGGTCATGGCATTGGAAGTTAACTTACATGGTATGGAAGATCAATGGCCCCAAGCATCACGACAGGACTTAGAAACCCTTTTCGAAGTGCTTCGAGGACAGGATTTTCAATCTCCAATTGTTGACGAAGTTTCCAAAATCATATCTGAACTCAACAACCCAACTAAACAACAAAGTAGGCGGGCAAAAGCCTTCAAGGCAGGAAGTATTCACGAAGCAGCTCTCGGTAAAAGCGCTCTGCTACTACGGGGGGATGACGATCTGTTAAGAAATTTGCAAGATGAGAAATCCAAAGTTGAGAGCAAGCTTAAAACTGCAGAAAGCCGTGTACGGCGTCTCGAGGATCTACTTCATCGCCAGACTCATGTTAGCAGAACTCTCAATGGTAATGTCTTTCCAGCCTCTAACCAAGTTAACTCCGAAGTTCAAAATAATGCAAACCCGTTGGCATCTCCACGGCTAACTGACGACTCTCGACGATCTTCCATTTCGTCACGTCGATTTTCTGCTACCCAGGGAGCGGACGAAAAAGCAATACAACAGAAATTGCTTTCTCTAGAGGCAGAATTGGTTGCAGAACGGGAACGAGTCTCTGGGTTCGAGAAGGAAATGTCCGCCAAGACGAGCTCTACGAATGATATGAAAGCGCAACTTGAAGAAATCAGTTCTATGAAAAAAGATCTGATGGAAAACTTTGAGGCCCAGCAACGCGAGTTTCTCGAAGAGCGCAAATCTTTGGAAGACGAAATAAGGCGCCTGAAAGCGAGGCTGGAGGAGCTCGAGGACGAGATGGACAGATACCTAGGTTCAAGAGAAAACGAGAAGTCTGATATTGATGATCGTGTACGCATCTTGCAAGAAGAGCTAGACAGATTGCACAGAGATACGACAGCGGAGGCCCAAAAAGCTCAAGGGCAGGTGGATTTCCTGAGGAATGATGCGAAGTTGCAAAGGGAGACGAATGAAACCCTAGAGAGGCAATTACAAAGCCTTCGGGAAGAAAAGAAGGAGCTTCTGGCGCGAACGATACAATCAGAATCAACAGCCGAGGAACAACTTAAGACCATTCAAGAAATCCACTCACAAATATTGCCTGCATCGAAGATGCCACAGGGATTTGCAGCACTGTCAGGCGCTCTCTCGAACGTGTCGCTTAATATGCTATCCGAATTAGATAATACAAAACGAGACCACGCTCTCATCATATCACAACGTGATGATGCCGAGACCACAATCCAAGAACTGAGATCCAAACTTGCAGCTTCTGAAGATAGATGCTCCAAAGCAGAATCGGAGTCGCAACAACTTCGTGAGGCTCTATCTTCTCAGCAGGCTAAGTTCACCGCACTCGAAGCTGAGCTAGCTGACGAGCGCAATCAATTGAGCTCCTTGAGAGCCAAGATGGCGGACGGTGAGACTGGCTCAGAAGCATTACGTAGTCGTCTGGAAGAAGAAGAACAGAAAGTCACGTCGATGTCGGAAGATCTTGCAAGTCAACTCTCTCGCATCGGTAGCCTCGAAGAAGAGACGAGATCACATCATGAAAAGCACCAATTTGCGCACGAAAGATATGAAAGACTCAATAACAGGTTTGAGTCTCGGACAACTCGAGCAAAGGATCTTACTCAACGTATGTACTCGCATAACGACCGGCTTTGCAGATTACTGGAACGTCTAAGCTATTCTGTCACGAAAGAGAACGGCTCAATGATCATTCAGAAAATGCCAAAGCCAGACAGGAGCACCAATGGAAACGACTCTTCAGATCCCGGCAATAAGATCAGACGAAGTATGACGGCATCTACATCGATGAAGGCGATGATGGACAGTGGAGATCTCGATTTGCTATACTGGATGCATAATGATGATCCCGACACAGAGACTGAGAAGTACGAGGCATATCTCAATGCAATAGGCAGCTTCGACATGGATAATTTCTGCGACGTGATTGCCAAGCGGGTACGGGACATGGAGTATACTGCGAAAAAGTACTCGAAGGATGCTCGTTCATACAGGGAAAAATCTCACCGAGCTCAAAAAGAAGCACACGAGAAAATTGCTTTCAAGAATTTCAAAGAGGGTGATTTAGCACTCTTCCTACCAACGCGCAATCAAGCTACCGGAGCATGGGCAGCATTCAACGTCGGTGCACCTCATTACTTCCTCCGCGAACAAGACTCGCATAAACTCCGTACCCGGGACTGGCTACTTGCGCGCATTCACAAGATTGAAGACCGCGTTGTTGATCTATCGAAATCCATGACGACACCTAATATCAATACATCCGACGGCCGCTCTCTCACGAGCAACGGCGGTGACTCCTTTGAGGATGACAATCCATTCGACCTCTCAGATGGTCTCCGCTGGTATTTGATCGACGCATCCGAAGAAAAGCCCGGCGCTCCCACCACCCCAGGTCTAGCAAAATCTACTGTTGCCAGTGCCAATATCGACGCCACAGCTACTATTCGACGCTCCAAAAAGTCCTCTACTACTGGTGCAGAAGGTCTCAACAAAACACTTGCAAAGAGTCTAGATAGTCGACGAAGCAGCATCAACTCAAAGAAAGCTATGCCAACAGCAACGTCCCCTCTCCGACACACTGGATCATCAGCTTCCGTTAGCGGGCTTCGAAATGAGGATAGTAATGTCAGCGCGGCTTCTCCCACGGAACCGCAAGCTACTAGGAATGGAGGAGAAAGCGTGGCAAATTCCGAGGTTCGAAATCCTTTGGATGATCTCATGGGTTACTGAATTCTTGTTATATGTTGAGCCATCTTTGTATCATATATTGTATGGCTATGTTTTCGTTTTCATTAGTACTCTCTCTTTACGCTATACTTGTTTGTTGATTCAAAGTACATATACTAATGGTCTGTTCTGATATAGAATGAAAATCCTAATCCTGCGGCACACACGGCTACGGCTACGGCGTCAGCTGTGACGGAAGGTACATCACCTAGCAAGCGATCAATAATATGGGAGTCCCTCTGGTCATTGGATTTAACACGGGAGGGCGGGAAGGTGCAAAGGAAAATGGGTGGTTTTTAATAAAAGATGTATTGGCATCTATCTACACAATATGGCGTTTCTTTATAATCTGATGCGATGTGCATAGATCTGAGCTTGTTTGGTACGGATTTTTTTGGCCAGTCCGTCTCCGTTTTCGATAATACCAATTTGCTCTCGTGGGGAGGAAATTTTTTTCTGGTTGGTGGAGTTTGGACGCGTGGGCGGTTTTACGATATTTAGACATCTTGACTTCTTTTGTTTATATGTAATAGCACAGGGAGAGGATGGGGCGGTATGGCATAGGGTGGTTGGGTTGTGGGTGTGTACAAGAATGCTCTTGCTATAATGTTTTATCTACATTGTGGTTTCATTAAGTTCTGCTCCCAGTGTGTTCCTCTCATCTTACTGTGGGGATCTCAACTCCAAGAAGCCTTCGTTCCACCAGGTCACTCCCGGATCCCCTTCTCCAAAGCTAATGTAGGTGGATCATTCCGGTAGAGGTCGAAGTCTCATTTCGTGAATTGAGTAAAATAATTATAAATAGCCTCACGTTATCACTATTTTGCAAGCGGAGGAGAGCAGACATGTACATTGAATATGCAATTTCATATTCTTTCCTAAAGCACAAATGTAATGCTCTATGTCAAGGCAAAAGTAGGACCTCTACTTGACCATGGTTGAAGAGCCAAGTAACGCCCGCTTTATAAATCATCATAACCCCTTTATGTTGAAACTTTTCCCCTTAACCCCTTTGTATATGCCGTTGAAGGACAAAATGCTTTTTAGCCCGGTATCATTGTAATATCATTAATCATGTTGAAAAATTCCGACACCCGCGAAAGAACCAAACCCATATAAACAAAATCTAGTAACGGTAACTGGGAGTGTGTTAGTACATGTATCAGGAGAAGGTATTATACAGTAGACTTACATTTCGGGCTTGAATGGTCCCTCAACCTCAAGACCAAGGTACTCAGCTTGGACAGGGGTCAATTTAGACAATTCAGCGTTAACATGAGCTAAATGAAGCTTGGCAACAGTCTCGTCCAAAATCTTTGGTAGAACGTAGACACCGACCTCGAGCTTTTGGGTCTTGCCGAACTCAACGTACTTGGCACCGAAAGCTGCATCCTCGCACTTGTATAACATAATTTGAGCGAGAACTTGGTTGGTGAACGAACAAGACATAACGAAAGAAGAGTGGCCAGTAGCGCATCCCAAGTTGACGAGACGACCCTCAGCGAGAAGGATGATGTGGCGTCCGTTCTTCATGAGGTATCGGTCGACTTGAGGCTTGATGTTTTGAACGCTCTTGGCATTGGCCTTCAACCAGGCGACATCGATTTCAATATCGAAGTGACCAATGTTGCAGACAATAGCATCGTTAGGCATAGCCTCGAAGTGCTCACCAACCAAGATATCTCTGCATCCAGTGGTGGTAACGAAGATCTGACCGATAGAAGCGGCCTTCTCCATTGGCATAACTTGATAACCTGAAACAGCAGCTTGAAGAGCATTGATAGGATCGATTTCAGTAACAATAACGCGAGCGCCCATTCCGTGGAGTGCCATGGCACAACCCTTTCCGACATCACCGAAACCAGCAACAACTGCGACTTTGCCAGCAATCATAACATCGGTAGCACGCTTGATACCATCGACCAAGGATTCACGGCAACCGTATAAGTTGTCGAACTTTGACTTGGTGACAGAGTCGTTGACGTTGATGGCTGGGACAAGGAGGCCCTTGTTCTTCAACATCTTGTACAAGTGGTGAACACCAGTTGTGGTCTCTTCGGAAACACCGTAGCACCCCTTCAACATCTCTGGGTATTTGCTGTGTACTAGGGCAGTGAGATCGCCACCATCGTCGAGAATCAAGTTCAAGCTCTTGCCATCCTTGAATGCAACGAGTTGTTGTTCTAAGCACCAGTTGTATTCCTCCTCGGTCTCACCCTTCCATGCAAACACTGGGACACCTAAAAGACAATTAGTATGAGGATCGATTGAATTGTGGAAGAAACTTACCTGATGCTGCGATGGCTGCTGCTGCGTGGTCTTGGGTACTGAAAATATTGCAAGAGGACCAGGTAACTTCAGCACCAAGAGCTGTGAGGGTCTCAATCAAGACACCAGTTTGGATGGTCATATGTAAGCAACCTATCATTCAGTTAGCACTTTATGAAGGTTCTTTATAGGGGAGCGAAACATGCCAGCAATGCGAGCGCCCTTGAGTGGCTGATCAGCGGCGTACTTCTCACGAGTAGCCATCAAACCTGGCATCTCATTCTCGGCAAGCTCGAGTTCCTTACGACCAAAGGCGGCAAGGGAAAGGTCAGCGACCTTGAACTTTGATGCTGGAGCAGACATATTGTCGGTGAGTAAGGTTATTGATTATGAGGGTATTCAAAGAGTTACTAGATAGGTATTTAAGTTAGTCTCTTTGTCAATGTTTGAATAACAGATGAACAATGGACAACGTGGAAGGAACAATGGGTTCAAGTAATACTTACGATTGTTGTTAATGTTATTAGAAGAAGAAAGAGGATGAAATGGTTGTTTTTTAAGAAGAGAAAAGAGATGGGGGGGGGAAAGATTATGTTCAAAAATCAGAATCTTCGGGGTACAACTTAAGCCCCTCCATCTAGTAAGGAAAATTGGGAATTTCTCCCACTAGGCTCAATAAGTAATAGTTTCTCGGGGGTCCAAGACATAATTGGGTGACTAGTAGTAAGATCCCTGAATTCGAAGTACAATGTTACGAGTTACTTGTAAAGTTTGTATATGATATGTACAAACAAGTAGGTATGTTATTACTACTAGGTATGTTACTATTAAATAAGTTTATCATTGAATACTGGTAAAATAAGGTACAGTATTGAATATCTGCGAAGTAATTTACAATGATAATCTACGCCGTCCTGTGTAATGTGTTGTTCAAAGTTCCAATGTACAGTAATATTTCTAATGTAAAGTAATACGAGTACAATTCAATAATCTGTGGTCAAATCCTATGGGAAGCCGATAAGTGGGGGAGTGAAATTGTATGGAGAGTTGCACCGGTGATGGTGGGATGGGATGGGATCATGGGTGGATGGATGAATTTGGATGGGCACGGAGTTGAGAGCTGGCAGTTGATAAATCCTTATGATAATCATGTCCGGTAGGATGATATAAATTATTATATTTACCTATATTGATTATGAATTTATGTAAATATAAACAAAATTATAAAATAAATAAAATACACCAAATAGATAAATATTGAGTACATTATCAACTGTTCTGTTGTGGAGTACATGACAACTTGATAAGACAAGCAATGAGCATTTAGAATCTTAACCCGTGTGTATAAAACTCCGTACTAGTAATTGAATTTTTCGGCTTTTGCATGGGTGGTGGGTTAAAAAGAATATTAACTCGGGCTCCGAGAAATTTATTGCAAAGAGCATACATATACAAGTAGTTTCAAGAATGGGTTATATCTCGGCTTTATAGATCGATTCTATATACACATAAGAGGCAATTCCTATGTCCTATAAAACCTTCATCTTTACTTTTTGGCCATGATAATGACCCCGTATATTGACATATCCCTCTGAACGCCAAGCCCATGCAAGATTTCCCTCTAGACTTTCAAAGTGGCCTTCAGCTAATCACCACCTTGCCCAACCAAACATTCTGCATTACACATAGATCTTTCATGATGATTCTGGTAAAAGGTTGCTCTTGACCGCAAACATCTTGCTAGAAATGCTAGCAGTGAAGCCATCCACCTGTCTCGAGTACTGCTCCACTTGTCTGGCATTCAACATACCCTCCAACCTGCTTGGTTCAGTAGGAAGTTTGAAAAGTCTCTCCCACTCATCTTCAGGTAGAGGTGCCAATTTCTGTGTCGCTCTAGTCACATTCTCCGCAGTGCGCTTTGTCTTCCATGCCGTAACCTTTGCTTGCTCACGAGCCAATTGTCTTTGGAAGTATTGGAAGTTGTTAAGCTCGGTGTAATGGGTCTCAATGCTATCCAAAAGCATATCGCAGGTTCTTTCCAGATATGGGTCGATCGAGAGATCCAAAGATTCTAGATTTGGATACAACGGGGTTGATGGCATATTTCGGTGGAGATCAGTAAGACTTGTAGGGAATTCGAGCTCTTTCTTGGGTAATTCGGTTGGCATTTGATGCAAAAATGATGTCAAAAGATGCGAGTTGTGAACAATAATGGGCAATTCAACTAAAATGTCTTTGTATGTGAGTTTGGACTTTTGCATGCTATTGTTTTGTCAGCAATAATCACAATATAGTGTATGAAAATGGCATACTTCTCAGTGGTGAACTTTCCCTCCTTGTAAGCAGCCATGAAGCTTGGAGCCAATCTGAAGGCACGTAAACTCAAAGCTCCTTGGGAGCTTCTGCTAACATCGTGGACGAGTGCAACAGTTCTCTCATTTGGTTCCTTCTGATAGAAAAATTGATTCTCAATCAAGCTGGTATTGATGAAATTGCCCATGTTTGCACTTGTGTACCATCCAACATTGTTCGCATCCACATTGACCTCTTTGAGATATTTAATCATCTCAGTTTGATACAAAACATTCGCCTTTGATCTTGGTGCCGCGGCGGCAATGGTTGATGCGGCCATATGGTCGTTTGGGTGAGAGTCGGAGGTTGCAACATCTGCAGTGGGAAATGGGAAGGAGTTTGTAATTTGAAGAGTTCCATTAACGTCCATGCCAACAATAGATCCGGTTGCGGTGGTAGGATATGATGCAGCGCAGGCCTTGACTATTTTCATCACGACCTAGGCATAAAATCAGCGAAAGGGCTTCTCCCATCAGGCCTTTATTCGTTCATACCAACGCTTCAACCTGCACCGAGTGCAATGGCACCTCTTTACTAGGAGTGTCTGCCATAATTAATTTTGCCTCAGAAATCCCGAAATAAATTCCAGTCGTGTTCAAAGGATTTCGGTATATTGTCGTCGGAGGGTTGCGCGTATTGTGACGATTGTCGCAAAACCGTGTTGTTAATTTTGATAAAGAATTTGTGTGCGAAAACGCCTTCGGCACTAGTGGTGAGGGCGGATATATACCCCGCGAAATCCTATTTACCTAAATCACAAAAGTCCAAAGCAACATTCAAAAACACTGAATATAGGTACTTGAATACTAGTTAATAACACTTAAGCATTTTATGCAAATCTGCTCGGCCATCTTATTAATTTGATTCAATTCTTCTTACAATCATTACCGTACATTATTTGGTACAAGTCAATTTTACGCGGAGGATCCGAAGCCCAACTTTAAACGAATCTATTGGTATATCTAATAAAGCGAGCAAATCTAAATATCTAGTCGATATAATTCTATAATCCCATGCGCCAGCTATGTAAAATCAAGAGGTATCGTTCTTCATAAGACATCATTGGCCTAATTGAGTGAGCAAAAACTCAACGCCAAGAAGCCTTGTTCGGGTTCCATCTAGTTTTCCTGATCAACCCATGGCTTTATCTCCCATTCCTTAACATCGTCTTTGATAAGGAGTCTTAATCGTTCAACTGGAACCTCGAGTCAGCTTGGTCTGGTTGAATTACCAGCACTTCTCGTTTCTCTCAATCTCCTCAAATCTTGAATAGGGAAATACTCACTGTTCCATTCGGTGTACATATGTCTGGCAGCATTGGCGGCAACACGATGAAGCGGGCCCATGCTACCAATCCTAGCATCATGAAGTGTTCTCCAGACACAGGTGGCAAGGTTTCGACCGTTTTGATCCGGCGTCCCAAACCAATATCTAAGACTTGTTAGTATTCATATGCCTCAAGAAACATATATCACATACTTAAGAAACCCCCCACTCGCTGTTGCTTCGGCGTGAGCAGCTTTGTCAAGATCGCCAAGATCAGAGTATCTTTCGACCGTGGAAGGCGGGACTAAAGATCTAAATGCCACGATGTAGAATGACTGTTCTTCCCATTTGTAGTTGGAAGTTTTCGCCAACTCTCGAATGGTTTCTATAATTTCCGGCCACTGCTCGCACACCGATCAGTCAGCTGATTGTACCATCTATACATCCTCATTTTAGAGACAAGAGAAAACCTACATTGAAAGTATCTATGTAGGGAGATGTTGCATAGTCTTCTCGTAAGCACTTCATTTTGACAAGGGCTTTAGCAAGCAACTGGTTTGCTGTATCCAAGGTCTCGAGGTCTAGAAGATGAGGTTGCTCGTCGTATGGTGAGACTACTAAGAACCTACCCTCACTAGGAGCATTCATTTTTCTATTTAGGACGGCAGCCTGCAAGTTGAGGGCAGATTCAAGTGCTATTGAGACTTCATGGCGTTCCATGACCTCAAAAGGCAATGTTGGAGATTCGACAAGAGCCATGATTTAAAGGTGAAATAAATGAATGAATAAATGGCCTGTTTATTAAAAAAGTTATATTACAGGGAATGACTTGAAATATTTATAGCTAAGACGCAATTTTGTTGGAAATGACAGACTTTGAGGTGTGTACTTATTTGTACCAGTACACCCTTGAAATGGGAAAAAAAAGCGAAGGAAGGAAGTGTCAAGCAATAAATTGTTGACTAAAAGACTGTTGTCCTAATACATACAAAATTGAATTGAATATTTATCTCTAAATTTCAACCCAAGGAAAAAAGAAGGAAAAAAGAAGGGGTGTTAGGTTTTAAATGACACAAGATGATGCGAAATATTATCCTCGTTGCGCAATATCTCGGGTATTGAGAAGCATGCTCTTTCTTTGTTACGATTGTTTTGTTTCACGGACGGTTAAGACAGCCCTATCCTAACAAAGCCATCTTTTTTTAACTTTTGGTTCCTGGCTCCAGAACATTTAGTGGGTAACAGGTATCATATAATAAATCCCATACTGTTAGATTTTGCTATATAATTTTCTTCACGTCCTTCCCTTCCAACAACGAATTTACCTCTCGTCCGAACATATGCCACAAACATTAAGGGAATACAACTGTAGAACTACTTAGGTGTATATCCATGATCCATAATGGATTCCCAATCCATTTACATTGTTTCAAACCCAACCTGAAAGCGTTGAGATCAGTTGGGCAAAATGAAAGATATGCTACTGTGTCTACAAGGGCGCCTTTGTCTCTTGCTTCACCCAGTGGGTATAAATACCCATGAATCAACCTACATTCGGCACTTGCTTTTCGATGTCTAATCAGAAAACCTCTTCTTTTCTCGGTCTTAACCGGCATTAGACAGCTACCAGTACTCGTATCTCCAAGCTAGAGTATGTTAAGTTTAGGTCAGATGGGTAGCTGTTAGCATTAGGTAGTGGATTATATGAATATAACTCATCTGGCCCATATTTGAAAACTTCTCAGGCTTTGCATATTGATCAAATATTGACCCGCTCACCAACCTACTGTACTTGTATGGGTGAAAGACCACATATTTGTATCCTTCAATGGTTGAGGAGATTAAGATACGCCAACTAAGTGGCCGTGATACCACTGTAGGTACGGAGGTATACACACAATATCTTTCATGTCACTCGTTTAACTGGCTTGAATATGACAGGTACCAGTATAAACGATAAGGCTATCTTATATCACTGGCGGATGCGAGATCGGAGGAATGAACCTTTTTATGTTTCTTCCGCGTAACTATTGGAAGGACACACCTGCGTAACCCCGACTTTGATTGCTAGTTCTGATAGGTCAATTCATCTAACAGCTCATACCTATCACATATGCAACGCTTCCATGGTCTATTGTGGCATCGAAGACTGCTGAGGGCATTGAATTGAGGCCGTGCATCTCAATCCTTGTTCACACATCTCCTAATCGGAAAATAATCCTATTGACTTCCACCATCTCCACTATCTTGCCGATCCCCGAGCCAGACTCTTCCACTTTCATAAACGCCAAGATACAGACCACTACCCAACGCCGTCCAAACTGCTCGAAGCAAACCACCTCGAAATAAGCCTTTGACACCTGCCTCCGCGATAACTTCTTGTGCAACAATAAAACCACTCTTTTTCGGCACACCTTTGTAGCCGACTTGAGCTTGTGATTGCCCTTTCTTGTTGATTTCTTCTACTTTCTTCTTCGCCTCCGGCTCCGACTTTTCCCCTGCTGCTGAAAGCATGATGCGCGTCTTCACAACGTCGACTGGTGTTGTGATGACTGCAGCAACAGATCCTGCACTTCCAGCACTTACCGCCGTAACCATTGCCGTCTCAAATAGACTACCAGAGGAAGTTCCATTTCTTTTTCTATACTCCTTGATCGTCATTTTCATGTGCTCAAACATAGGGAATTGCATGGCAGTGAACGGTAGGTTTCGAGCAGCGAGTGCTGTGTACCCCGTCCATAATTGGGAAGGCCTCTTGAACTGCTTTAACGCTTGTACCGTTACCGAAGGCTGGAATGCAGCAGAAGTTCCAGATCCTGGGGAATGAGTAGGCCGGCGAATCATCTGCGCATTCTGCTTCAGTACTTCTGCGGGTGTAAGTATAAAGCATGACACAAGTTCTGCTGCTGCCGATGCAGCGCTGTGAATGAAAGGTTGTGGTATGAAGGGGGTATTTGCTCCGCCAAGTATTGGATTTACTTTAGACAGGCCTGATTTGAATGCTTCATAAGTAGTAAAAAATGCTCCTGCTTTAACTAATCAGAATACAAGCATTATATTCAGTGGGGTTTCATACATGAAGGTATGGTGATCAAAATCACACTCCCAACCCCTTGATATAGACCTCGAAAGAGAACTCCACGGTTGATGGCATTTTTAGAAGCATCATAGTATATATTCTTATAATCAGGACTTTGAAATCGAGTCTTCAAAGTATCTAACGGATAGACGAGCAAATCAACGGTTACAGCCGCAAAGGCTCCGGCCTTCGTTAAGTCAGCCAGATTCCATTTATATGCTTCCCATGCTTAACGTTTTGTGAGTATCTGATCTGCTACAGGCAAGACAGAACAAATCTGAAAAGTCATGACGACGCCTGTCCGGTGTGATTCTGAGTTTAGAAACAAAAATTAAACATATCAAGAAAATTTCATATGGTACACGGTCCAGACATAGTTCCAACTTACCAGGAGTATATCAGTATGAGAGTTCGACATTTGGAAGCATCGTGTAGTTCCATTTGTGCTATGAAAAATGCTGAAAGGGTAGAATATTGGCCCCTGGCAAGATATCGTCATAGAAGGGAGCTTTATCGGGACGCTAAGATAAACAAAATATAATATTTCACCCATGGATTCGCCGCCTTAAGCTAAAATTGTAAATAACAACATCGACCTCTTCTCTCCTAGCTACGCATTGGTTCAAACTCCATACCTGTTTATATTATCTACCTATCCTCTACAGTAAATTAATACACACTGGCGAATTTGTTCTGGTCAAAAGCCTCCCGAGCAGAGGCCAAACCTGCTCTCAAGGAAGTCATGGCCGATCCGTTACCTGCACCACAGATACTGACCCCACAATTTTGTTTCTCGACGGTTGCGTTAAGAGGTAAATTTTGAGCTTCTTTCCTCATAGGGAGTTTTATTATTGAAGCTGATATAGACTAAATAGATTTTCTTCGCATATCTCGCGCCTCAATCGACGATAGTATCACACAAAATCTTAATGCGCTCTTAACGCCCTCAACAGAAGGCTTTGACCCCTCCTCAACTTCTGTCCGCAATCCACGATCACCACACTCAAGACAAATATCCCCTGATGCGTGCAAAACCTTCAAAAGTTCAGTGTTATTCCCATCGTGGCAGGCAAGATCAGACGTCCTGAATTACTGTGCTTCAGTAGCTACAAGTCCGGACCCAGATGATCCCGACTTGCTTCATAGACAAGTAGAAAGCGCAAAAGATAGGGAAAGGGTGGTGGATGAGCGATTAGATCCTTACTCGGCGAGATTTTACCCCAAGGAGGCACGGGCCGAACAACTGGCATCAATTGTGCGACAGGAAAGAGGAGTGGAGTCGATCATAAGGGCTAGGACTTGGGGCTTGGTAAAGCAAAGATGCGGAGAACACACAGTGGCATGGGAAGAAGCGCTAGATGATTGGAGAAAAAGTAGAGAAAAGATCCAAAGGCTCGATAGAAAGCCAATGCATATGGATAGTTGAATACGATGATGATCACAGCGCAGCGGGAGTTTCTAGCGTTACCGGATGCTGGACATACTGGGCTTAAAATGTCTTCAAATACATTAGGTAGTATGGAGTATTGTATAATGATTGTGTGATGGAGAGCCACTCATATAGATAGAACTACATATTATGCTCTCTCTATGCAATAGAGGCCTGCTCTCAATACGAAATAGAGTACAGCATAAATGTCCAGATTAGAACTAGAACCTCTCCCGCATCAACTTTAATGAACTGCAAGCTTTCCACCGCCGTAAATCTACAGTTATTTACAAGTCAAGGATCCTATATTAGAACTCCATGCATTTCACCTGTAGTTGAGCAGCCCTAGAAACACAATACCGGTATAATATTCAAACGATTGCTTTTATAAGGGATTTTGCAACTATTATAGAAAGTAATTATATCGTATTCCAACAGGTGTAATTGTATTTCCGAATCCTTGACTTAAGTAAAAAATGATTTCAATATTTCAATGCTGTGAACAAACTGATAGTGCTTGCTCCGAATGGTTGTACAGTAGTAAATCTAACTGCGGCGGAACTTTCCGTGTACCCGCTAATATCAGTAACCTATACTAAAGTTCAATGAATTTAACTATATCTCGCACACACGACCCCTCCAAACCAACATATGCCCTCTCTCCACTACTGTCAAGCAGGATAACTTTCCACCTGTGTCTTGGATTTCAAAAACTCGAAGCTATAATAAGTGTGAATATTATTCGCATTAGCAAAGGAACAATACAGGTCGCAACGGCAGCTTTCTAAACACAACCAGGTGTTCTCTATTCCCCACGTTTTCAAACACCCTTCTGGCACTCAATTGAGCAGCCATGCCACAACCGTTGAGTTCGAAAGAATCCTCCTTGTTCCGGACGGTTATCCGAAACTATGAGGATAAGCAATACAAGAAGGGTAAGAATATACATAATATCCCTTGCGACTAAAGCTCACAACCTTTAGGCATTAAAGCTGCGGAACAAATTTTGAAAAAGAATCCCAAGCATGGAGATACTCTAGCCATGAAAGCTCTAATACTTAACTCCCAAGGGAAAACCGACGAAGCTTTCGCGCTTGCGAAAACGGCCTTACAATGTGATATGAAGTCGCACGTGTGTTGGCACGTCTACGGATTACTCTATCGTGCGGCCAAAAATTTCGAGGAAGCTATCAAAGCATACAAATTCGCCCTGAGATTAGAGCCAGAGTCTCAGCAGATCCAGAGAGACTTAGCATTATTACAAGTTCAGATGCGCGATTACGCCGGTTATCTTTCCAGTCGCAGAGCTATGCTAAACTCAAGATCCCACATTCGACAAAACTGGACTGCATTGGCAGTAGCGCTTCATCTTACTGGGGAATTGGCAGAGGCAGAACAGGTACTTACGACCTATGAAGGCACGCTGAAAAACCCACCTTCAAAGTTGGACTACGAAAACTCGGAGGCTGTCATGTACAAGAATTCGTTGATTGCGGAACAGGGCGATTTCAAACGAGCCTTGGAACATTTGGAGGCCGACGCAAAACACAACCTCGACAGGCTGGCTGTAATGGAACTGCGAGCCAAATATTTGCACGAGCTTGGGCGGAAGGAGGAGGCTGTAAAAGCATACCGCGCTCTAATTGATCGCAACTCGGAATACAAAAGCTACTACGATGCGCTGGTTCAAGCTATGGAAATCGATATGGCCGATCTGAATGCAAGGAAAGCTGTTTATGATGGATACGCAGATAAGTACCCGCGTTGTGACGCTGCACGTCGGTTACCCTTGGATTTCCTAGAAGGCGAGGAGTTCAGAGACCTTGCCGAGAAGTACATCAAGCGTATGTTGGATAAAGGCGTACCCTCCACCTTCGCAAACCTGAAACATCTTTATTCGGATTCATCGAAAAAGCAGACTCTACCAGCAATTGTTGAGAAGTATATCGAAACTGGAAAAGGCGAGGCTAACTCAGAGCCAAAACGAAACGGTGACACATCCAAGGGTGATTCTGCAGCGTTCTACTTCCTGGCACAACATTACAACTATTACCTAAGCCGAGACCTGGAAAAGGCCATGGAGTACATTGAGAAAGCTATTGAACTAGAACCTAAGAGCGTCGACTTCCACATGACAAAAGCACGTATCTGGAAGCATTATGGCAACACTCAGAAAGCTTCAGAGATAATGGAGCAGGCACGTAGCCTTGACATTAAGGATCGGCATATCAACACTAAGGCTGCCAAGTATCAATTAAGAAACAATGAGAACGAAAATGCGATTAAAACCATGGGCATGTTTACAAGAGCCGAAACGGTTGGAGGGCCATTGGCCGACCTTCACGATATGCAATGTATGTGGTATCTGACAGAAGATGGAGAGTCTTATTCGCGCCAAGATAAATTCGGTCTAGCCCTCAAACGGTTTACGTCTATCGATAGTATTTTCGATGTTTGGCAAGAAGATCAATTTGACTTCCATTCTTTCTCCTTGCGCAAAGGACAAATTAGAGCATATGTAGAGATGGTAAGATGGGAAGATAAGCTGAGAGAACACCCATTCTATAGTCGAGCGGCTCTGTCCGCAATCAAAGTATATTTGTCCATGAACGACAAACCATCATCCAATGGTGTTAATGGTAATGCTTCAACAAATAGCGAGGATGAGGTGGAGCGCAAAAAGGCGGCAAAGAAGGCACGAAAAGCAGCCCAGAAGGCCGAAGCAGATGCCGCAGCCAAGAAGAATGAACCGAATAAGCCGGCTAAGGATCAAGACGGAGAGATCAAGAAGAAAGATGATGACCCGGATGGAGAGAAATTGGCGGCAACCACCGAGCCTTTGAACGACGCTATGAAGTTTCTCAAGCCGCTGCTTCAGTTCAGTCCAAAGAATATCGATGCTCAGATTATCGGGTTTGAAGTCTATATGCGCAGAAGTGAGTTCAAAAAGCCCCGTGGTGAGATAAAATACTAATTGTTCCAATAGAAAAGTACCTCCTCGCATTGAGATGTCTTTTAGCTGCTGCTGCAATTGACCCCGAACATTCTCAGGTTCACGAGCAAAAGATCCGCTTCAAGCAAGCCATTGACACAGAACTTTCATCCGTGCCATCTCAATCAGTCGATGTCATAAAATCCGAATTCAACCTTCTCCCAACCTCAGGAGATCTCACCCAATATAATGACGAATACCTATCTAAACACAAAGACTGTGCACGCCGAACAATATCCGCTCTGAAAGTTCGAAGATCACTTTCACCCGACCAAGCTTCCACTTGCGAAAAGGATATTGCAGCTACGATCAAGCTACCAAATGCTACGATGGAGGAAGCACAAGAAGCTCTAGACACCCTCGAGTCTTGGAATAGCCCCGAGGTTGAGGCTTTTAGGGCCGAAGCGGCTGCAAAATGGCCGAAAGCTTCGGCTTTTGAGACATCAAAGTAAAGAAACATAAAACAATCAACAGAATGAGAAGTCTAACTCCAATTCAAATATCAACCTTCATTCGTACATAGTGGCGAATGCCATTTACAGGATTTCAATAAGCATGGATACAATTTTGTGCCCGAGCGATTTGCTGGAGTATTATGGCATAGCATGGCATAGCCTGGTACCGATATTGGTTTTGGGTTTCTTTTTTTCCCTTTGCTCAATTTATACCTGATTCAAATATCTTCCCATATATGGAAGCATGAATATTTTATACAAGTCAAGATTTGAAAGGGATATTTCGAATGCGGGAAAAGATGAGTGGTCGAGATCAAAAGCTATAGATGAATGAATGGGTAGATAAAAGTTTTGCGGCTGGATTATGCGGAGTAGAGAATGATATGACATGGCATACAGTAGCCTGAATGGATAATAGTCTGACTGATGGTGTATAGTGTGTGTGTGTGTGTGTGTGTGTATCTAGACTCGCAGAAATAGTAGAAAATCACAACCGATTGGATCCTCTCCTGTAATGTGCCCATACACGCAGTATATGATGGAATAGAATGAGTAGAAAATCATGGATTTTAGTAATGAATGAGCATCCTGGAATTTCCAATGGAGATAAAGGAAGACGCCTTAGCTTCCTACATATGTGTCTGAATTTTGTATCTATGCTGTTTTCCTCAAGTCAGTATAAAACCACAAAGTTAAATAGGGTAGATTGAGGATCACTGGGAGTCTGGATAAGTAGCATAACTTCATAATCCAGTTCAAGATGCAACCACAGCTCAGCTTTTTGAGTATGTGTGTTTTATCTAGGGAGAAGATGAGTTTTGGATTGTGATTCATAAGGGGAGATTACTATTTATGTGGGAAGAGGAGGAGGAGAAGAAGGAAGGCGAGCTTGCTCGTGAAGGTTTTCTTATGTTGTGTACTGTCACTTTAGGTCATTCAAGTTGAAAAGGATTTCGTACCAACTAAGTAAGCAAGAATTGTTGAAGACTCGAGTTGACTGTTGCTATTGAGTTTCGAGAGATTTCACTGCGTAGTTAATGAGTATATGAGAATGCGATGGAGGACGGGAAAGGTCACCGGGAAGAGTGTTCAATTACACGTAAGGATAGAGCCAGTAAAGTTGATTCAGCTCACTGTTGTTGGAGATTGTTAGACAGGATGTTTACTTCATTTGGTTTCACTTCAACTTGGAAAGTCAAGTAGTGGTCAGCTCACCGGGAGTTTGGGTAGCGCTTTATGTTCATGATGAGAGTACGGCGGTGTAGTTTGTTCACAGAATTGTAATTGGTAGATTGTAGAACCTATACATTGATTCGTTCCTTCTTTCCTTCTTTAGAGTTGGGTATTCCTAGACTAGTGGTATATAATACAGTCTTTGCACAATTATCCATTCATACATACACAATATTCCGCCACCCAGCGAAACCGTAGAACCTGTATTTTTCCGTTGACCATTTGCCCAAAATGTTATTGGAGTGACCTGACCTAGTCTAGTCCAGTCCTTAGCCATCTATACCATGGGATCTCTTATCCTGCCTGGTCACATCCCGTCATAATCATACAGAACTGGTATTTATCTTCCTCGAGCATACTAACATCACCCTACTCGTATTTCTCTCCTTTCACCACATCATTTTTCTCCTTTGTCCACCCAACCAATCCCAACCCTGAACGTCCAATACTTCTCAATCCGCCTTTGATCCAACCCTCTACCTCCTCCTCGCTGACCACCACCCTCTTAGCCTTCTCTTCATCTTCAGCTCTCAATTCTGCTTTGCGCATCCGAGATGCAATTCGTGGATCTAACGTTATAGGTTCAAGCCATGTTCGCTCCGGCTCATTCTCCACTCGTTTGTGGATTGATTTGTGCCATTCGGCCTCCTCGGGTATGAGCAGTGACGCTATTTCAGAGGCTGTCTCAGGAGACGACTCAGATATGGGTCCGGAAGAAGAAGAATCGGAGTCTTGGTAGGGACGGTAGGTTGCGAGGATTATGGCAGCAGTGTCCCGCCCAATTTGGTCGGCTAAGTGGCGACGGTTAAGGAAACGGTAGAAGCGTTGCGGGGTATTAAAAAAGCCCAGGATGTGGGGGAATGAGATGGCGGCTGAGGGGTCGAGTTCGGTTGGTAGGGACGACGGCAGTGACGCGGAAGAGTAAGCAGAGGGGGAGATGAAGGGTGTTGGCTGGGTGGGCTTTTTGGGCTTCTCTTCTTCTGCAGGTTTATCTTCTGATGGCGGGGCAGTTGGCGATGTTTCGTCGGTGCTGCTATGTATTGTTATACCGGGAAGAGGTTGCTCTGAGGTGGTAGGTGTTGTTTCCGCAGCTGGTGGTTCTGCCATTGGCATTTCTAGTACTTCTTTTATAGGCTGAATAGGTTCCGTCAAAGGTCCAAGCCAACCTTCATGTAAACCTCTAACGTACTCCTTCCAAGTATGCCTTCCAAGCACAATATCACCTCTTGGCCCCTCCCACTCTTTAATACCACTATTCTTCCTCGTCGCTAATATTGGATCCTGTTCCTCAGCGCCCTCTTCCGCTTGTAATCTCTGTTTCCTAATTTTCTCTGCCAACTCCGCCCTGATGTCTCCCTCTTTCCTGCCTTGCACAAACTCCCAGTCCAGTCCTGAAGCGACCAATATTGGCTTCACATATTCCTTGAAATGATCTTGCGCAGTCCTCAATCCATCTGTCGGAGGTCCTTCTAGGAACACAGTCAATCGACGAGGCATTGATCGGGGCTCTAATGGTTCCTTCGCAATGTGCTCGACAATTTTACACCACTTTCGCTGTGCACGTTTCTTTTCCCGCTTGTCGTATATGATAGCTGCTGTAAAAGTTCCAGTTATTGTGAGGAAGATGGTCCAGTTTCGGGAGGGAAGTCGTGGTCGAAAATTCTCTCCAAATCCCAAGTACTTCCACATTGGATTTGGTGGTTTTAGCTTGGTAGCTACTTTTGCATCCATCTTAACATCTGCATTTGAAGGAGCAGAAGTTGGTTTCTTCTTGGTATTTTGTTAGTTTGATCTTCGAAGATAAATTTTGGATTTAACAAGGTCAAAGTACCTCTGCTTCTGGCATTTTTGCATCTGCCATTGTAGCTGATCACTGAAGACCCTAAGAAAACTTTGAAGGAAGACAGGAAGCCTCCCGGAGCTTGAAGCAATTGCGCTTTTCTTTTTGGCTTCTGACTGCGAATATTCATTTTCAAAATAAGATATTCTAAATTTCAATTTTTTGATATCGGATAAATATTTCACCGACATCACGTGTGTGGGTTGAGGTTCTTATCGATAAGATTCTTTCCTCCCTCCCTGCACCCTTGTCTTGGCCTGCTAAAATCCCGCATTCGCAATGGTACGAGTAAGAACTCTCTCACTCTCCCTCCCTACTTGGGCTTGGTGATAACTTCTCACATTGCCCCATGAAAGTAAGTGATCACTTATCGTACCGCTAATAAGAAGCGTCTCCTGAATAGAAATATTTCATTGGTCTCCTTTAAAGTGGCGAATGGCTTCATAGTTATATTTGATAATACGGTCACAGTGTGCTAGTATTCCCAATTATCAAATATCTAGTCTCATAATATTCTACCGCTACTCGTATGCTATTTCTAGGTAGCTAGGCGGGTAAAGATTCATTGCCTCCTCTCGTATACAACCAAAAGAAAAGTCCCTAGTGATTCTTCAAAATCTGACCACTTATTGGCGGCTAAAGGGATTCTTCTCATCCAAGTTTCTTAACATGAGACAATATCATTATCCATTGGGTGATATGAGTACACCCCGGATTACTGAAGGATGCTGTGATTACTTGATAACATACCGTATACAATAATACAATATATAGTCCCCGATATAGGCCCATTGATCGATATCACTTATTAGATAGCCAATATTGAGGACATCCTATGATTTTCGGCCTCGGATTTGCCCATTACCCAACCTTAATCGTACCACATATGAAATTTTGACATATAATAAGTGATTGGGCTATTTAATGTAAGGTCAAGGAATTGAGTTATTCCCTTTAGAGATTCTTCTCCTAGGTAATCCTATACAATATTGTCATATTAGATAGTAGCTAGCCTTGCTTATGGAAATACGAAAGAAAGGAACGTGAGGAAGCAAAAAAAAAGAGTATGGTGAGGAAATGGGGAATGAAGTACAACGCAAACTGTCACCCCACGGGATGATGCAATAAATTGGTGATTACATGCTTAAAGTAGGTAAATAAAAGGAAGATGCAGTAACAGCAGAAAAGTGCAGTAGGTACTGTAAAAGAGTAAAATAATGGGGTACTGTAGATTAAAATCATGTTGAAGGTATTTGTGGTGCGTTCCAACTTGATTACCAGTACTTGATGGAGTAGGATTGTAGTAAAACGCCGAGATGTGCATAAGATGATTCAACCAACTGGTTATAGGTAGGAGATCTTCTATAATAGAATGAATAGACGAGATTGAGGAAAAGATATATATTCAAGATCACAGATTGCTGGTGAGCAGAGTAGAGCAGAATTATAGCAAAATGATATCGGTAACATTTCATCTGATTGTTTTGTAAAGTCCAATAATAAATTTCTTAACAATAATAATTTCTTCTATTACTTCTACAATATGATGGTCACTACTACTACTACTTAAAAATACGGTACGTACGGCAGGTTAGTTAGTAAAAATAATCTTGAATTTATCGGACGAAGTGATGAAAGTTAAATACTAGGTGGTAGTAGGTAGTAGGTACTTATTACTTACTATTGACTAGTAAGAGCGTTAAAATATTCTCATGTACATTATTAGGTAGGTACCTAGGTATGTAGGTAGGTCAATACCAGATAACCTTGAAAATGTAAATATCTTGGAATATCTACCTAGTATTCTACTACAGTCTGCGGAGGTATATAGAACATTTTAATTCAAATACATACTTTAAATACTTTGTGACACTACCTACGTAAGTGCTCACTTTTTTGAAAGTAGACGTTACCGTATTCTCATATAAATTATACTGGAGAAGTGTTGAAGTTCCAAAATAGCTCCAAATTATACTAGGATTCCTGGCTTATCCCGCAAATGGCTGTAACCTTTATTTTCCGCAGTAGGAAAATGCGAGTTTCTTTTAAGTTACTTTTTCAATTTACGGTACCGGTTACTGTCATTAACTGTACCTAGTTTACTACCTATACTGGTAGGTGTAGGGTACGGTACGGTAGGGTACGGTAACTAATATTTTGTTTAAGGAAAGCTTATCGCCACGTGATATCATTATATAAAATATCAAAATGTTGAAAGAGAGAAGAGTGGTGAAGTAAAGTAAAGAGAGAAAGAGAGAACTTTAGAAGAAAGAAAAGAAAGGAGGGAGGGCGAAAACGAATGGGAAGTTTGTATGAAAAAACAAAGGATTATATAATATTCTGTTCGAATCGAATCTAGAGTTATATTGTAATAATGAAGGGTTGAATTGAAAGCAAAAAGGTTTCTTTGTATTCCCTTCCACTACTTTTTACCTTGTCCATCCTCGTGATGTAAACATAAGAGCCACACCACCAAATTTTTATTACTATTTTACTACTACTACTACTACTACTACTACTACTACTACTGGGTACGGTAAAGGCGATAAAAAAAAGAGGACGTAAACCAAAAACCCACTTTCTCATACACACATGGAGCTGAAGAAGAACTCTCAAGATTCAGGAGGGAGGGAAAATGATAAGAAAAGAGGTATTTTAAAAATAGAGAAATATATACTCTGTACTGAATTTATTAATATTTAAAAGATAACTTAAGAATGATGAAGATATATATATATTATATTTATAAGAAGATAAATAGATATTTAAATTCAAGTACTGTACAAGTAAAATAAAATAAAATATTAAGTGTAAAAAAAAAGTACTACTGTACCAAGAAAGGTATGCTTTTTTACCTCCTTTTGTTCCCTTACTACTTTTTCCTTTTCCTTTCCCCTTCCCTTGTTTCCTTATTATTTTATTATTTTATTATTGCATTTTGCTTTTTACCTTTGTTTATGGCTGGATGCTTGTAAGATCAAAGTTTGATGAAAATAAATAAATTTGATTGGTTAAAAATAATTAAATTCCCCTTCCAAGGTATGTATGGTATGTATGGGAAAAAGAGGTTAAGGAGGGGCGCCGTAGTAGTAATTTTGAGTAGTAAGCTTTCACCCAAATTTCCCTATTACTTTTGCTTCGCTCTACCTTTTTCTACCTCTCTTACTATTTTTCCTATTACTCCTCTACCACCTCTTACTCTCTCTCCTCTACCTCTACCTACTCTTTTTTACTCTTACTCTCAGAACACACAATCACTCTCACAGTACAAATTTCACCATACAACAAAACGACCAGTATTTTCTTGAAGGTAAGCTTCTTCCTATACTATTAATGAACTCGATTACTTTTTTTATATCCTTTCCATTCTATCTTATTACTTTGAAAATTTTATTTTCAAGTTAATTAGAGAGATATTGATCCCATTGCATAAAAATCTATCTACTTTTCAATTCAAAATAATATCATGTAAAGCTTTTTTGAAAATTGCTTCTTCTTTTCACCAAGTTTGGTCGGCGCGTCATCTACCACCTATCAACCTTTTTTGGTCGCGATATCATTCCTACTTGTGAACTTCTTCATACTGACTTTATTTCTTCGCGTTATAGATCAACAATACGATCTCAAGACCTCTATAACTCTTCATATACCTTTACAAGTAAGTTATCCCATTCATTTTCATCTTTCTACCATTTCAAAATCAACAACTTGAGCAAGTTATCAAGTTTGCGACTGAGCACCTTCACCATCACTCACCAATTCATATATACACATACAAATTATCTTCACGCGATCACCACCAGATAATTAAAAATACTACTATCAATTTTTCAAGAAGTTATCAACAACCACAACCGCGTTTAATTCTTGTTGATTTTACTTTCATCACGGTCGCAAAACTATACTCAACCACAAGCTGACTTTTATTTTTTCTTTTCAATTAGACCCATTTCACATAATCAACATGCCTAAGGAAAAGGTAGCCAAGCGCGCAACTAAGGCCCGCAGTGAGAAAAAGAAGAAGGGTTCGTAAATTCCTTCCTATTGATTCCTCTTCTCTAGTCGCGTCCTAGCTAACCTCGTCTTCCTCGATCCAGATCCCAATGCACCAAAGCGTGGTCTCTCCGCGTATATGTTCTTCGCCAATGAGCAACGTGATAATGTCCGTGAAGAAAACCCCGGAATCAGTTTCGGTAAGTTTCTTACTCTACCATGAATCTCGTCGTCGACACATCACTGACGCGCGATATCTATAGGTCAAGTCGGTAAGGTTCTTGGCGAACGCTGGAAGGCATTGAACGAGAAGCAAAGAGTTCCATATGAGGACCTTGCTGCCAGAGATAAGAAGCGTTACGAGGATGAGAAGGCAAACTACAATGTAAGATTCATGGAGAGCTGGTTGGCGCTTCCCAAAACGGTACATTTTACTAACGAGCGTCCAAACAGGCCGATGCAGTTGAGGAGGAAGCAGAGTCTGCTTAGAGGCTTTGATGAGTACTTGCATCTCGAATACAACATCTCGGTCTTTCTAGTCCCTGACAAAGTTATACCTGGACTTTCTATGAGATACTGTCATGAGGGTCTCTTCAAAGTTTCTTTTTTTATTTTCATTGGGCTGGGGTGTTGTGTTTGCACAGGGGTATGGGACGATCACTTGTGATTTCTTTTTGCAATCTTGCGCATGATGACTGCGATGCATGATTTTTATGGAGGGCTGGGATCGATGTGGTGGTCTGGGCCGAGAAGTTGTCTTTTGAACACACGCTTTTTCTATGCTATGCCAATAGGTCAAAGAACTAGATCTATTTAGCACGTTAGCAAGTGCGTGTAACGATGATATCGACTGTATTCTAGCTTCTATTAATCTGTGCCATTAATTTCTTTCCCATGATTAGCCAGAGTAGTTCTAACTCAAACATAGAATAAGTTAGAAGTGGTGTGCCATGTAAGGATCTGGTGGATGTTAGTTGTAAAGGCATTTCGAATAGTAACTTAAGTGCATACCATCAAAAAAGCTTCAAGTTAAACCTTTCCGTAAACTCAAAAAGAACGTACCCACGATACGTACCACCTCAATAGTATAATTATTAGACTCAACTTGGAAAGTCAAGTAGTG
>JWJB01010271.1:0-16403 GCA_000812895.1 Rutstroemia sydowiana
CCGAAATTATTGTTGGTGCAAAATAGTGAATTTTGCAAAAATGAGGTTGAAAAATGGTAATGGTACTGATAAGGTTAAAAATCGAAGGAGGTGGAGGTGGAGGTTTCTTTTGCGCATTCAATTTCTCTTTCCATCTCGGAGCTTTTTTTGCTTCTAGTAAACAAGGTTCAATTGGTCAGATTAGAAAATTGAAGTCTAGATTTATGAACGTTATGAAAATTGGGTCGGCATAGCAACGTAATTATGCAACCTTTCATAAATAATTATTTAATCAATTAGAATCTTAAAAATAATTCTTCCTTACAAAACTGGCTCACCAGCTTATCAAAAAAACATTTTCTACTCCACCAGTTCGCTTTCTTTAATTAGTTATTGATATAAATATTTACAATGTACGGATATCATTGATCGATGTCCTATAATGAGGGACTTTGTAAACTTTACCAATCAAACATATTTGCTTGTACGAGAGAAAGAGAAGTCTCCGGAGATTCCATAATATCGAGTCCAAGGTGCATCCATGAATTTCAACAAGTTGATTTGCAACTTATTGCTTCGTTCCACCCCAACGCCATGAGAATCTCTTCGGATAAGAAAAGAAATAGAAAAAATTCTAACGGGTAGTAAGTAGACCGACCCCATAAACTCCAAAAAATGCCATGCCTGGTAATGTCTAATAATGCTGCATGCACGCCGTACGTGATGAGCCTTCGTCCTTCGTCCAAAAGTAAAAGTTCATATCAAAATTCATTATCTCTTCTTGCCAGAAGAAGCAGCCCGGTCATTCAACGATAACTCCATTAATCTCCACATCCTGAATAATGGCATTAGGATTGTGCGGATCAAGGTAGCCTACTCGTCGTTCATCGCCTTTTCGTGCCCCAACAGTTGTCCATACTTGCTTGTTTCTCTTCGCCATGTTAGAGACTTCCCGATGTCCCATCCATCTAATCCGTGTACTAGGTTCCATGTCGCTCATTCCAAGTCCGCCATGTTGTACCCATTCTTTGATCACAATTCTAATGAAATCAACCTTCCGTCTGAAGTCGTTGGCTTGTGGAATCCCTTGAATCATTGGGTCGATCTCGGGACGTTTGCGTGTTGTCGACCTGGATGGTTTGGCCATGAAGTTTAAAAGGGTTTGTAAAGGATAAGATAAGTTTTGTCGCTCGTCGAGGGCAGTTACTGGAAGAGTGCCTTTCTCGGAGAGCTCTCGTGCAGCCTCAAATGATAGATGATAAAAGTCGCACCAAGTCCCATCTGCGGAGATAACAACCTTTGTATGATCCGGGAAATTGAACTACTGTATGTTAGCAGGTTGACTACGACAAAAGGAATTGTTGCGACATACTTGAAAATGCCCATCACTGAATCCCCAACAACCAACGTCACCCCATCGTTGGTAAAAAGTGATGACCATGCCAATTTCGCTCGGGTTTGTGTTGATCCAAGGTTCGAAAGCCTGCTCTGTCTCTTTTCCATACGCAGACATGTAGTTGGCAAATTTCTTCCAGGTATTTATCTTTTCTCTCTTTCGGTCATCGACTATATCGACTCCACGCTCTAGTCTGGCAGGCTGACCAGGTTCCGGCTCGGAAATCCTGTAAGTTTCTGCTGGTATTTCGCCCCGTATGATTCCTCGCTCGCCCTTGCTTTCATAGAATTCGATTGGAGGCCCGGAAGTTGGAACCACTTGATACCTATCTGCATATGCTTTATTGCTGCGGTTTGCTAGGTGCTTTTCCCCATCACGAACAACGATGCAAGATGGTGCGATGAAAACCCGAGAACTCTCAAAGGTGCTGGCATTCGTTTCGCGGAACACGCAACCAACACTACCGTTGCTAAGTATATAACCGAGCCCGTACCTATTGGTATAATCGACCCATTTGACAACAATAGGATGACTCGCGGGTCTAGGTTTAGGATTGGCCACAGTAGTTCTACTATTCAAAGCTCGCTCAAGCTCCGCTAGAAGACGTCGTAAGCCATCCAGAACGTGATCTGGCTTTGTTCCAGGGACCCACTCTCTATCCTCATTTGGGCTGAAGAGAGAGACATATTTCTTGGGTGAAAGCTGTTCTCTCACCTCTTGAGATTTGCGTTCCTCTTCTGCTTTTTTCAAATCCTCCACAAGGGTTGCTGCGAGGCGACCTTCAGCATCAGCAGCTATTTGCGGCACAGATGGTGCAGGCACTTCTACAGGCACTTCCGATACAACTGATACAGGTTTGGACTTTAGAATACCACGGAGTTTCACGTCCGTTGCTGTCTTGGTACCTTGTTCACTATTTGCAAATGCCCTTCCGGGTCGTCGTGGAAGGGCATTTCTGGTCGGCATAGTGCTTGACATGGTGTTTGTCATGGTGTTTGTCATGGTGTTTGTCATGGTGTTTGTCAGAGTATTTGTGGCACTATTCATGGGTTGATCTCTGCTTCGCTGCTGTGCTGCAAAGCTTTGACTTGCTGGTCTCTGGGCTATTATTCTCTTGCCTGCCTTTGCTCCTTTGGGCACTACAAGAGGCTCCATCTCTGTACTTAATGGTTCTGTCTCGGCTTCTGCTTTCTCTTCTGCAACTTGTTGGGCTTGCTCTCTAACCCACTCATTGAAAGGACGATATACAATGTCCTCGGGCAACGGAACGGTAGGCGTAAGTCCGGCTTTCTCCTCCAAAGAGCATTCTTTATAAACGCTGGTGTGGTGCTTCTTTGGATTCCAAGGACCAACTTCGCATTTCATGCACAGTTTCTTGAGCGCTCGTACATGTGGGTTGGGCCTGCCAGGTTTGAGGGCGAGCGAAGGAAACTGGTCAGGACTTGGTGCCTCTTCCAACAAATCTACAGACATTTCCTCCATCTGAGGCATATAGCCACATGTGAAGAAAGGGTGCTGCACGATAACATCAGGATGTGGTCGTTTCTCGGCATCTTGCAACATCATAGCTACTAGATTTTGAGTTTCGGGGGATATGTGATTTGCTGCGATAAATTGTTGTGGCCAAGCGTACTCCCTTTCCTTGGCTCTGCGGTATATCTCATCAGCTGTTGCAGATTGAAACGGAGGTTTTCCTGTAAGCATAGCAAAACTATTCATGGTTAGCGATCACTACTATATCAGTCCTGTGGGTGAGTAGCTTACATGATGATACCTAAGCTCCAAATGTCAACAGCATGGTCATGCCCACCATTATTCTTTGCAAGAATTTCAGGCGCAATATAGTTTGGAGTGCCACATAGTGTTGTTCGCCGGCAAGCAGCCATATCTTTGTTGGACATGAGCAATGCTGCTAGCCCAAAGTCACCGATTTTCACATTCATGTCCTTGTCCAAAAATATATTGCCCATTTTTAAATCACGATGAATGATACCTCTCGCATGCATGTATTTAATGGCCCCTGCTATTTGAACAGTGTAGAATCGAACCTCGGGTTCTGTAATATATTTTCTTTTCTTGACCATATCCATTAATGATGCATTGGGACAAAGTTCCATTGCGATGTAGGTGCATTTGTCATATGTGAACGCTCGGTGGAACTGAACAATATTTGGATGGTTCATCTTCGAATGGATCTGGAGCTCGGTTTGGAACTGGTATGATAAATCAGCATTTTATAACCGCGAATACTTAGATGACTGTCAGTACCTTTTGCTCCATTTTCTTTTGCGCCATATGGGTTTTGACGATCTTTAATGCATATTTCTTCCTCGTTCCTTTAAGTTGACCTTCGTAGCAGATGGCAAAACCTCCCTTCCCGAGGCAACGACCAGTTTTGTATACAGACCCATTTTTCCGATCTGAACATGGCGGTTCTGGTACTTCGTCTGGTGGTGGGGGAGGATGATCCTTCTCTCGTCCTAGCTTTGCTGGAGGAGGTGCGGCTTTTTGCATGGTTATAGGTTTCGCGCGGATGTGCGCGTTGACGTCTCTCGGTGACAGTGCGTCCATATCTCCGTGAAGGAAATCTTGTCGCCAAACAAGGTATCTGTGTACACTTTCAAAAGCAGATGTAACTACCTGCTCATATGTCTTTTGTTCAGAGTGTTTGACTTTCAGTAATCGCCGCAATTCAAGGTCAAGATGAGCGAGCTCTCGAAATTGTTTGAGTTCGGACTCGTCGTGTACGCAATAAACCTGGATGACATGGTAATTAGTAAAGAATAATATATTGTGATAAGTCCCAGGACAGTCATTTCGAGGACATGATATCGGAATGTTGCGTAGTTGCGAGAGAATGGAACCTAGAACATCAACGATGTCTACTTCAAGAGGCGTGGGGCTCCAGACGAGTTTAGTATAGCGAAGTTCCAACTGCCATCGATTCTGTCCATCTGATTGATTGCAAACGTATCGACCTAATAAGGAGCCATGGCGATGTGAGAACTTGCGAATGTTTGCTCGAGTGGGTCTTTGTCTCCCTTGGGCCTCTAGTACCGCTGATTCCGGTAATATGATGGTTCTTGATATCCAATGTCGAGGTAATTGATAGATACTGAGCTCCATGGCGAGCTCATAACCAAATAATTTTGAACAAGAATGGGGAATTAGAATTATTGTAACTTACAGAAGGAAAAATCTCAAAATATCAAAGATTTCATACCCTATTGTCTGAATTGACTCAATTGGCAATGTCACCCTATTGTCTGTCAAAATTAGTAGAGCCGAAATTATTGTTGGTGCAAAATAGTGAATTTTGCAAAAATGAGGTTGAAAAATGGTAATGGTACTGATAAGGTTAAAAATCGAAGGAGGTGGAGGTGGAGGTTTCTTTTGCGCATTCAATTTCTCTTTCCATCTCGGAGCTTTTTTTGCTTCTAGTAAACAAGGTTCAATTGGTCAGATTAGAAAATTGAAGTCTAGATTTATGAACGTTATGAAAATTGGGTCGGCATAGCAACGTAATTATGCAACCTTTCATAAATAATTATTTAATCAATTAGAATCTTAAAAATAATTCTTCCTTACAAAACTGGCTCACCAGCTTATCAAAAAAACATTTTCTACTCCACCAGTTCGCTTTCTTTAATTAGTTATTGATATAAATATTTACAATGTACGGATATCATTGATCGATGTCCTATAATGAGGGACTTTGTAAACTTTACCAATCAAACATATTTGCTTGTACGAGAGAAAGAGAAGTCTCCGGAGATTCCATAATATCGAGTCCAAGGTCCAATTCCTTCTGCGAGTATATTGAATAAAACCCCCCGCCATTATGGTTGCACTCCCTCTTTTCAAGCTCGGCTCTCTCTTTGTGAGACATATTTCCAAATATGGTGCAGTATGTACCTATTCACTAATTGAAGATCCAACAATTTTGGCTTAGTCTAATCGCATCTAGAACTGGTTAAAACGGCAAGCCCACGAACATGAGAGGTTTCGATCGATCGCGGCGAAAGGTGGACAGGCCATGCACCAATGGAATATGCGAGTACAGGTAAACCTGCTACGTGATAAACAAGCCGAGAAGAATGCCAGAGAAAGGGCAGAAGCGCCGACAGTGAAGACAGAAGAACAAATGAAAGCAGAAGAAGCATCGAAGAAGGCACATCATCAGAACCAACAAAATGTCAGCGTATGGAGAAGAAAATTCAGGCCTTTACCTGAGGGAAAAGCTGTTGATTTGTTTTCGGATGTTGTGGGCGACACGTTCATACTTTCGGTTGCGATATCCCTATTGATGTACGAATATATTCGATCGCAATCGAAGCCAGATTCAAACGCGGAAAAGCTAGCGGAGCTGCAGAAACTTGAAGAGGCACTAAAGTTACGGCAACAAGAGCTAGAGCAAGCACAAAAGGAGCAGCAGGAAAGGGTCGCTATGCTGGAGCAGGTTATGGCAGAGATCAAGAGTTCAAATGGGAAGAAGAAATGGGGAATAGTATAATGATTTATGTCAAGAAATGGGCTATCAGCTCTAACAGTGGCAGAGTCGGGTTCTCTTGCACAAAGCAAGGGAGAAGCCCACGGTATCTCTCGGAAAAAACCGATACAGAGAATCGTGGGTATATGAGATAGGTGGGCTTCAAGGTATGAGGTTCACCACCTACAAGTCTCTATCGACACCTAACAATAAGACCCTACTCCACCAAGTGTAAACAACGCATAACCCATTGATTGAATTGTGACCTTCTACGACGTTTCTATTACCTTGGCCCATATAGAGATAAGCATAGAGTCTACCAATTTTTACAATGAATGACACCTCGGATTATTTCCACTGGAATAGAACTATAAAATTAGATCGGATGAAGTAAAGATAAGAATAAGGAAATAAGGAAATGCATGTTTACCCAGGTGATCTCCAAGAAAGATTAACGTACGATATTATATTTAGAAGATATCATATGACCATACTGCAGCTTGCTATGATGCCCATTGTATAAGCAGAAGTGAATTTGGAAGTCAAAGTTGAAGTGGGCGAATAGGCACCAACACTTACCTCCGCGACATTGCAGATATTCACTTTCCAAATTAAAATACATTTTTTTCCTCCAAAATATTAAATGATTGGAAATTATGTCCAATAATAATTTTATGTTTTGTACATCAATTCGGAAACGGAATGAGTGGACTTCTATCCCTCCAGTTTTGCTAAAGGCATCTGCAGCATGGCAAGGTTTGACTTTTCCATCAATTATAACATACACACTTGTAACCCTCGAAACTAATGTTATTTGTCTGCAGAAAAGACTCTTGAAACGCATGACCTTGCCATTCCGATATCTCGAGTCGATAATGGATTATTGACATGGTTCCATCTTCGTATCTTACTTCTCTCCTCTTCTGATATGCTTCCTCCGGCAAATGTGATGGCCCGCGTTGAGAGACTTTACTATCAAACTGGAGGACGCAATGTAGCAATCCTTTTCCTCCTTAATGAGAGCAGAGATAAAGAAAATGGGACTATCGCATATATGAATCTTCAAGTCAGGTACTTCATACATTGCTGCCAAATTACTTGATGCAGCCATGTCTGACCCAGTGTAGTCTTTTGGGTGCTTTCCAAATACCACTGTTTCCACTATCTTCCATGGAGGAGCTTCTCCCAACAATCCAAACATTACAGAATCAACGGGCTGGAACAAAATTGTATAGAGTCGTCGACGCGCAATATGAACTCTTGCCTGCATGTACTGTTGGTCCGCGTGTTATGGCAGACCGTACTCGAAACATTCTCAGTGATGCCTATCCCAGCATTCCCCATTTAGCAGATGCTGCTACTGATCCCACTGGTCGAGGTCAAGCCAATTTGAGGCAATGGTTATCGCTGTCTAGTCCTCAACGTACGGGTATGAATGAAGAAGACTTCATAGACTTCGTAAGTTTAAGTCGTCTCCAACTATTCAGTATGAAAGACTGACTGACTCATTATTTTTACAGTGGAAACAAGAGTATATTATCGAGTGAACCAGTTTACAGGCGAGCTTAATGAAGAGTTCACTTCTACCACACTAGTTCTAGTATCGTACTTCTTGAAACGTCGATGGTCTATTGAGCATGCATTTGTGCATTTGTGCATTTGTGCATGAGATACGTAGTGCAATAGGAGCTTGGCAAGAGAAGAGTTAAGAAACATGTTCGTAACATTTGCTTCATTACAAGGTTAGATCTTGCTGTAGATATGAGAATAAAGACAACTATGACAATTCCCCTGAGTTAATGAAACAATTTCGCCAACTTTGAAAATGTTTGATCAAAAGTGACGTAGTACGGTACCCCTCCATTCCAACGTGGGGCCAAAACCAAGTTGATCTTCTTCGATGAATCGATGGTAGCCCAACATCATCACATCACCATTAAGTTGAAATATGTAGGATTATTAAAATAAATAAAAAATATACAAGCATATAATTTCCCTTTTTAGTAATATGAATCAATTTTATAATTAACTGGATGGAAAATATAAGAAGAAAATCCATCTTATTTATCCACTTTTTGAAAGGTACTTAGTAAGAGTAAATTGTCGTGTGACAGGGAAGTTGCAAGTGAACCCTGGCTCTAGCTTACTGTACACCAATCATTACATCATAGCAAACGCGGGGACCAAGGAACCGCCATTCAGGAACACGTTTGACAAGCTACAAAACCAGCCCATATTCTCTTCTCCCTTCCATCTTTTTTCCACTCAACATACAAACAACAAACAACAACTTTTTACTATCTACAACTTCAACTTTTTTAATAACTACAAATTATATCTCAAGTTACATACCATCTACGAATAAATCAAATCCATCTACCGCAATCATGAAGGTCACCAACAACCAAACCAAAGTCCACCACAAGGGTAACAACGAAGATTTCATCGTCTTCGTCGAATCTGAGACTGCATACAATGATTGGAAGAAGGCGAAGGAGGGCCCAGAGAATATAGATACTGGTCTTGCAAACGTTGTCGGTAACTTTGAAGTCTACGTTTCTCATAAGTAAGCATTCTTCTCTACTATTTCTAATCTTTACCCCGCATTACACTGCACCATATTGTCCCACACTCGTACCATGTTACTTCTATCTATCCATATCGAACCAATCTATCCCACGCACACTTATAGAAATACTTTACTAACAACGACCTCCAGGCACGGCGCACAAGGTGTAATGGACAAAGCATCCGACCAACAATTAGAAGAAGAATTCGGCACTAAGGTCGATACCGAAGTCATCACCCAGATTCTCCTAAAAGGAAAGGCTCAAACGTCAGGTGTATGTTTTCTCCCACCTCGTCTTCCCCTCTCTTGAATAATCCACATAATACTAATAATTCTCTTCGGCCAACAGACTGGGGAAAAGACCGGACCAAAGAACGACAGCATGGGCCCTATGTCTGCTCACTGATTGCTCAGTTCGAGCGATCTATGGGAGTTGAGTTTTTATGTGGCGTGGCGCAGCGAGGGAAATGGTCATTTGGGATTTGGTGAATGGGATAGGAAGGAATGGCATAACATTGCATGGGTTTTCATACTTGGGCTCATACTCATACCTGCTTGCTTTATGGCATGTGTTGCAAGGAAGAAATGTCCGAGGGAAAGAAAGGAAAAGAATCTTTCCTTACGATATGATACAAGATCTTAACGATACCGTGTCGATTGATAGATTCATCGATACCTAGTTTGGGGTTGAATGAAATCCAAAAAGTAAAACTCATCATGGTTTGTCTACTGCTTTGGTGATCTGTGTCGTTGCTTTAAGTTTGACACTACTGTAGTAGTATAGCATTCTCCGGTAAAGGCCCTCTCCCGTTCCCCGGTGACCTGTAGCCTACCCTCTTTTCGGGTAAGCTAAACTCTAACGCTTCGAGCTTGTGTAGTTCAAGAAGCAAAGATTAATTTCCTAAACTGAAGCCACAATATATTTTACTTCGATAGAACGAAATCGATGAATCCAATTCACGAACTGCTTATATCATCGTCATTCTTCCCAAAACTCACAATCTCAGTCAATGAAGTAAATTGACCAGATAATTGTATTCATTCAAGTAGATGAAGACATGAATACTAGTAGTTTTGGTGGTAGAAAGAACGCCCGCATTCGTTTTCTGTCTGTCTCTCTTATTTACTTCTCATTCTGTTCGTATATATGCTGTTGCTTACTTTCCCGTTTCTACCAAGTTGAGCTAACCATTATCTTCTTCTTGACTTGGTTCATATAGACGGATTTGGATTGTTTCGATCTCTCTCGAAGGCTCTCCTGTTGTACTAGTTAGGGGTAGCTGTTTGTTTAGGGTGAAAAGTGAAGAGTGAAGCAAAAGATGCGGTGAGAGAATGCTGGAAAGGGAGGGCAGAAGAAGAGATTAGAACTCTATGGTGTGTTGATTCCATTAAGTCTTCTGTGGCGTTCTTTATGGTGATAAGATCTGTTGCATATCTTATAAAACTTGCGCTGTTACTCTTTATGGTGATGATAGGTTTTGTTGCACATCTGAAGAAACTCGCGCTGTAAGCCTCAATACAACCTACTGCTTCTCTGTATGGTTATGATAAGTTTTGTTGCACATCTTATAAAACTCGCGCTGTTACTCTTTATGACGATGAAAGGTTTTGTTGCATATCTTAGAAACTCGCGCTGTGAGCTTTTGCTTCTCTGTATGGTTACGATAAGTTTTGTTGCACATCTAATAAAACTCGCGTTGTTCTCTTTATGGTCGTGATAAGTTTTGTTGCACATCTTATGAAACTCGCGTTGTTCTCTTTGTGGTGATGATAGGTTTTGTTGCATGTCTGTCTTATGGAGTACGTACCGTGGTATTCCATGTTCTACGGTATGTATTCCATATTTTCTTATCATAGTCATGTCGCCTTCAACAGAATCTCGCTACAGCTTCTCTGGCCATAATACTATCCATGCCATATCATCTCTCTTTATCTCTCTAGCTACGAATGGGGTGAGAGAAGCTCACTTGTTGCATATCTCACGGAACACGCACCGTATATCCCGGTCCGTTTTCCTTTCATGCCTATGTCCATGGAACTTTTGTTGCATATCTTACGGGATACGAACCGTGGTATTCTTTCTCTTTTGTGTCTTTCTTTGTCTTTCTATACAGGAAAGTATGCTTTGTTGCATATCTATGAAAACTCGCGCTTGGAAGTCATCTTGTAGTATTTACCCTTATAAGAAAGAAGTGATTATTATATATACTAATCATACGTATCTCTCGCTACAGTGAAAATACTTTGCTATGCTAACATGTATTTCAACGCACAACTAATTCACGCAGTCTGTCTCTATAGACTTTTGGAACATTCAGCTGCATATACTGAATAAAACTAGAATACGTGCCACTCACAGTACATACAGCATAAACTGTTTCTGTACGAGTAGCGGCAGGTCTTTCAAAGCCCTGCTGCGCTGTGCATATACTTTATCCATCTCATTCCAGGTTATAAGCTGCTTTATATGCATATACAATTGTGTGTCGTTGCACCTCTTTTAAACCATTTCCATCAACTCCGGTTGTCTCTAGTAAATGTGAAAGCTTTCTCTGCACATTTTAATGAATCCCCGTCCCTCACCCCTTCTACATTCATCACTCACCCGGTGCGCTTATTCCAATACATATAAACCTTTCCATACGGAAAAGAAAGTCTTGTTGCATATCTTACGGAGAAATATGTGTCATAGAATGTGTTTCTTTATATAAACACAAAGAAAGGCATTGTTGCGGAAATCTGAAGCGTGCCCACCAAACTTTATTCTTCAGCATTTTTTTTTGTATGTTACAACAAAAAATCCGCTTCTGTTGCATATCTTTTAGAATGCCGACCTGTAGTTCATTCATCTCACTGCTGGAATGGGATTCCTTAGAGTTTTGTTGCATGTCTCGAGCGGGGTACAGGCCGTAGTACGCCAGTAGAGGAGTAGTCTCTGACACTTTGCGGGGAACACTTGCTATGTCGTAAGTCTTAAGTGGGGTACGGGCCGTTGTATGCCAATACATCAGTACACTTGGCAATAGTTTCATACGATACTGAAGAAAGTTTTGTTGCACGCCTTAGGTGGGGTACACGCCGTAGTATACCATTCCGACATAAAATGTTAAACTTTCGTGCTAATAGATTGGATATCTGATGTTGTTCGTCATGGTATAGTATTTTGCTGTAGTATATGGCCCTGTTGCATATGACATTTAGGAAGTCGTGCAATTAGGTTCACATCTTTCACAGCCCAATGCATTGAGCAAACATCACCTACATATTCATACACCTATACAGAACCCGCTTTCAGTGTGCTCTGCTTTGCAGATCCATTGATAAATCCACCTTTTACAAGTGGATAAGTAACTGTCGTTTCAATTAAAACCCGAACTTTTGACACCTGTCACAGATTCCAGCTAGGATTGGAAGCCCAGAGTTGAAGGTTGCAATCCGTTGGTTCGAACGGCTACCGCAGCACACTTTCACCTTCATGTACTTTTATTCGTCGTACAAACTTCGATGGAGACTTCCCGTTTGTCTCTGCTGCTTCCACAAATGCGGCAGTTGAAGACCTCCCAAGACCTACCCCTATTTATACGAATAAGATATGAGATCAAAAAGTCCAGGACTTGGTTCTGCAACGCCCACAAGTCTGCTAACTTTGGTCAAAGCATATATCTGATTAGCACCGAATGGTTCTCGTGGATCACAATATTGAATATCTCATGTTTGTGTTGACGCTGCGAATATGCAACACTGTGGATGAAGTCAAGACAACTCTTGTGGCATGCATTCGAATTGAAGATGTGCTACTAGCGAGATTGTACCCTATAAATTGGAATTTGATCTAAATCGTGGCGACAAACCAATCGACTTGTAGATTATTGCGAATAAAATAATCACCAAACGAAAAGACGTAACTTTCCAGAAGGAACTGCCGCATATATTGTTCCGGGCCCTGTCCGAAGGAAAGCACACGATTCCGGATCGTAAACCTGGCTCTGCTCCATCTCATGTATCTCAATGTAGTGAATGAAGAACAATTTGAGTTACTCGAGACACTTCCCGAGCTTCTGAAATACACTGGCTTTCCTAGGAGGTGATACTTACAAGATACCAATATGCCCCCAAGAAAATGGATCGGAGTTAAAGCAGTTGGTGCCAAATGTCGATGATTGTTTTGTCGCGCTTGACAGTTTGACTCAAAGCATGGGTGTAGGGGATATGCGGATTGTGTGCTAAGCAAGACATAAAATCTCATCCAGGCAAGGTAGCCGTGTTATCACTTGTCGATTGAATACTCCCCAAGATGTCATCTTGCCATCTACAAGCTGAAAACCGCAATCAACATACCGCACCGTCATTATCTTCTCAACACACAGCATCAAAATTCAAAAAGGCCACACAGTCGGGGTATGCTCCTTTTATTTACTTAGAATTCAGTAAAGTCATCTGATGGATGCTGTTTATATAGGCTGAGGGACCCATCTCCACATGGGCAATCTTTTGAATTTTGTGTGTGGATAAGAGAGAGTATGGATGGACGGATGTTAATTGCAGCTAAGCATGTAATTTTATGGCAGTGAGAACAATGGTGGTAAACCAAATAGAAACGTAAAATATGAAGATATACAAAGCAAAAGAAAAAGAGAAAAGGGAAATTAAGATTAAGGTTGCTTGAGTAGAGAGAAGAGAGAGATAATTTCTGAAAAAGTGAGTGAAAACTTTTTCGTGGGTTGTTCAGTTGAGGAAGGAACGATACTTTACCTCAATGCAGCAG
Organism: Rutstroemia sydowiana; assembly: GCA_000812895.1. Classification (NCBI taxonomy): domain Eukaryota; kingdom Fungi; phylum Ascomycota; class Leotiomycetes; order Helotiales; family Rutstroemiaceae; genus Rutstroemia; species Rutstroemia sydowiana. The sequence continues at coordinate 13,199 of JWJB01010271.1, forward strand.
GTCAGGTCAATTTTACCGCTAAGTACTAGTAGTCATATATATATACCTAGTACTTGAGGGCTTTCGTCTGATGCCAGTATATTTTTTCAAGAGAGTAGCCAGCTATATCTCTATACCTTGCTTGTACCATGTGAAACAGAAAGTAAAAGGAATTCCTTTCTTATTTGGGACACCAAGAGATACTGGTACAATACCTAACCTTACAGTACATATTATCGTGGTGGGGTGAGAGCAGTTGGTGTATTAGTCATCTAGAGCTTTTTCAAGGTCATTGGTACTACTGGTCTATTGGTTACCCCGCCATTCAAAGACGCGTTCTTTCCAGCCTGATGCGAATTATCATACAAGGCTGAGCAACGAAATTCAATTTACATTCTGCAAGAATATCTTCACCAAACAACACCCATATCGAGAAATGGGATTACCATTAAACATGGAGAATCTACACGCCCCAACAGTTCCATCAGGTCCCAGATCTGTGCCTACCAACACGAATGGAATGCAAACTGATGGCCTTACCTTTTCCCAACTTCAAACCAAGAAAGATAACATAGAGGCTGAGATCAAAGCTTTAAGTGGTGTTTTGGACTCGGTAGGTATTGTCTAAATGATACAAGCTTTTGCTAATAGATTCACAGCATGGTGTTGATATGAATACCAGGCTCTTGACTCCCGATGGGTTTCCTCGAGCAGATTTGGATGTGGCACAAAGTAAGCATTTCACATTACATCTTTGGGAGTTGTGTTAACTTGTCAAATAGTCAGAACTACTAGAACACGAATAATATACCTGAAAAACGACTATAAAAGCCTTATGGATATCATCGAAAAGCATATTCACGAGCATTTCGCTCGACTTGCCGAAAACCCTCCGACAGAAGAGAATACAACAGTTGAAGCCCAGCCCAGTCGGATTGTACCCTCATTCGAGGAGCCAGAAACCCTAGACTTACCATTCGCAAGAGTCAACAGCGTCGCAGCTGGCAGCCCCGCAGAAACTGCAGGCTTACAAGGGGGTGATGTGATTAGGAATTTTGGATATGTTGATCATACCAACCACGATGGCCTGAAAAGGGTAGGGGAGTGTGTACAAGGAAACGAGGGTGTAAGTTTTCTCAGCACATGTATACGTTTCGTGGAATTTGTGCTAATAGATACACAACAGAGTGAAGTTATAGTGAAGGTATCACGAAATGTAGGCCGGCAAGAGCTACAGCTAACGTTAATTCCGCGTCGAGATTGGGGTGGCAGAGGTCTGCTCGGATGCCATATACTTCCATTATGAAGTTTTATGGTTGAACAGTTTGAGGCATTTGGGTGCGAAGGAGTACATGGCAGCGGAGGCGTTGGGATGTTATTAATGAGATAATTAGCGGCCTGAACAACGCCCAAGAAAAAGATCTACATTTGGGCTGTAACATATCTGACTTACATTCATGGGGATAAATCTTGAATCACTATCTTTGAGCGTAGGGTTGAGGATCGAATTGTATTATTATGTCCTCTGAAAAGCTATTCAAAAAATAAATCAAAGAGAAAAATGACTACGACTGGTACAACTCGTACTGGGATCCTTCTGTAATAATGATGTTAACAAATCCGGCAATGGCTAAATTCATCTCGTGCTTGTGTACTGCAAACGGCTTAACCTTACACATAAATGCTGAAGCAAAAATATGGAATATGTTAAGAAATTCTAGATATTTGCAGAAAAAGCTTTGGAATGTTTGACAATCAGTGCGAAAAAGTGAAATATGTCACTACAACTGTAGGAACGCACCATACAAGACTAGAACTACAATAGAAGTACCGGCAGAAAGGTAGAAACGGCGGTACATAGTACATACTAGTTATAATTATACTTGCCTTAGGCAGCATTCAGGTTCTTTCAAGCAATTTTTGATTTTTCTTCGCTTACATAAAAATCCAACCCACGGCTTTTCAAGTTTTAGCTTCGTTGTAATCAAAACATTCTCAAATCCTGGGTAAATCAAATCATACTCCACCACGTCCACGACGAATTTTCTGCGATAACAGGTACCCCTCCTCTTTTATTCAACCCCTCTGGTCATTAAGATATCTCACATATCTGCGACTTTCATAGTTGTATTGGAGGATTCAGGCTGACCATTAAACTTCCAAGTGACAACTTCCATAAGGCAACTGTTTACGATTTTTCTCTCTTCGACGATCACATAAAATTATCATGGCGGACGCAGCACCTGCTAACGGAGTCCCAACCTTCAAGCTTGTGCTTGTGGGTGATGGAGGAACTGGAAAGGTAAGCATATCCAGTTGGATTTCTGCTGTCGCCATTGTTGGGATGGGTATCGATGCTTGCTATTGACATTCGCGCGATATGCGCTCCATCATAACACCAGTGGCGCAGCCTCTGCCATCTGCGAATACAGGCTGATTATCAAACAGACTACCTTCGTCAAGCGTCATTTGACTGGTGAATTCGAAAAGAAATACATTGCCACACTTGGTGTCGAAGTCCACCCTCTCGGCTTCACTACCGTAAGTGATATTTCTCACCTCTTGGTAAAGCGGATTAAAACTAATATTTTTAGAACTTGGGTAACATCCAATTCGATGTTTGGGATACTGCTGGACAAGAGAGGTTCGGTGGACTCCGTGATGGTTATTACATCAATGGACAGTGTGGTATCATCATGTTTGATGTTACTTCACGTATTACCTATAAGAACGTTCCCAACTGGCATCGTAAGTTGTCCTTTATGCATAGATACTATATATGTATACTGACGAATTTGGGATAGGTGACTTAGTCCGTGTCTGCGAAAATATCCCGATCGTTCTTACCGGTAACAAGGTCGATGTGAAAGAGAGAAAGGTGAAGGCCAAGACCATCACCTTCCACCGAAAGAAGAACCTACAATATTACGATATTTCGGCTAAGTCCAACTATAACTTTGAGAAGCCTTTCTTGTGGTTGGCACGAAAACTTGTTGCTAACCCAGCTTTGGTACGATAACAATATGGGCACGAAATTGAATGATGAGGCTAATTTGTATTAGGAATTTGTTGCTGCTCCTGCATTGGCCCCTCCAACCGCCCAGGTCGACGAGGCGCTTCTGGCAACTTACAACAAAGAAATGGAGGAAGCCGCGGCCATGCCACTTCCAGACGAGGATGATGGTGATCTGTAGACTGGTAACGAAACTGTCGGAGGACCTTCGAT
>JWJB01010272.1:0-25205 GCA_000812895.1 Rutstroemia sydowiana
ACCTGGTTATGTTGTAGGAATAATTCGTTTGGGTTGTTCTAGATGCGGCTTGCATATAAATCTACATTTAATCTATGAGGTTCCCACCATTCTCTCCTTGAGTTGGATAGTGTTTATGGTTGTGAGGGGACTTGGAGTAACTTGACTTGGTTTGAGTAGATAGAATTACTAATTTATTCTACGAATAATTTCATGGGTGATTTTGTGATGTGTTTATTGTTTGGTCATGATATTTACATTTACATTTACTTCGTAGCTGAGGTATTATTCAAGATGTAGGAAAGTTTAATGAAACGTGATGGGTAGTTCTAAGTGGTGAATTTTATTATCTTGATGTGGTGTTCTGTTGTGTGGCTTTTTGGTGTTGTGATAGTAGTATTTGTATCTGGAATTTGGAGGGGTCCAGATGGTAAGTTGGAGATTGATTTATTTATATATTCATTGTAATGGTTTGTAGAAAAGATTTGATGAGATTCTCTTCTTTGTTAATGTTCTCTGGATATGAACTTAGATACTGTTTTTAGGAGATATGCGTCATGGGAATTTAGTTATTTTATTGTCTTTGGTTTCTTTTGATATTTGTTATTGTCAATTTCTTGATGTCATTGTCAATGTCAGTCAGTGTCTTGTAAGATCATATTCAATTCGTTTTTATATTCACATGAGTTCTCTTGTGATATTATATGCATGTTCTGTTCATGTCATTGGTAATCTCTGTACGATATCATCGCCAATCCATTGAGATCATAGTCACCATACCAATCATCCTTAATGATGTGTTCACCAATTTGTTTATGGGTAAATACATAGGTACCTAGTATTTCAACCCCATCTGCCTAGTCTCCTAGTTGACATGGAGAATCGAATCTAGATGGTGTCGGTGGCTAAGTTGATGTATTGAGCATGCTGGTGGAAGGAATAAGTAGAGTAGATTGGTGTTGTATTTATAAGAGCAATGCTTATGGCATGCCATCTGTGATCCTGCTTCCAGTATAATAGTGAATTTTTTGATATTAGTACTCTTATTTAGAGAACTTAGATAGTACCCATCTTTCATTGCTACGCTCAATACACTACATAATACTACTAATGTCGATACTCTTTTCTAGAAAAAACAAACAATGTTTTATTTATCTTTATTTTCAATCTATTTATAAGGATGTTCTTCTCGAAGAAAATGGAACTACATCTTCTTCTCTGATGTTCTTAATCCATTCATATTAGGATTCTTCTCTAGAGTAATAAGATACAATCTTCTTCAATTATATTATGAACTTATAAATATCCATATTCTTCTCCAAACAATGGGATGGTATTGTCTTCTTTATTATTTCCAAGGCACTGACCTGTGTACTATCCTCAGGGACATGGGGTGAAAACCACTTCATTTTCTCCCCCAACAACCTACAATATAAGTTACCGTCCATATATCTATCATCCTATTATAGCCTTTCATGTTCTGCTTTTGTCCCATCTATAAAAAAGATCAGATTCAGAGAATTCAATGTCAGATTCATCCGATACCCATCCGAACTATTATCGTATGTTGATGTTCATTCACCCACTCGAGCCAATTATGTTAATGTTCATTCACTTAATCTTATATGGTACTGCTTGCTAATCATAGTTATTGGATTCACCGGGCTGTCAGAATAAGTACTATAAGAACCTCCAAGTCTCCCAGTACTTGACTTTCTTTCTTCTTTCTTTTATACAACAATCATCCATTTGTATACTACCTAGCCAACTCATTCTATCTTACCTATTCAATAGGACCAGATCTATCCAACTACCCCCCAGTCTACCCCGCCATACTCCATAGTTTAGAGCAGCCTATTGCCAGAACCCTACATTCTACCACATCGAGATGACTTCACCAGCAGGCTCTCCACCCAACCCCAACCACAACTCACTAGTCAATCGTCAAGTCTCTGGAAAAAGAAGATCCTGGATGATTGACGCCTCCTCCGAAGATCAGAAGAAGAAAGATCCAAAGGAAAACTTCGATGCCTTCCTTTCTCTCATAGAAAATGAGCCCCTCCATTCAAGCCTCGCTGCAATCCGCCGAGAAATCAAAGAAATCCTCGACCGCGAAGATAAACTCACCCGCCAAACCAGCGAATCATTGAAAAACAAGACTATCTCCCTCCACGAGCAATTGGACACCATGAATACCAATTTTGCGGATGAGATAGCTAAGGGTTTGAAGGCCCGTTTGGAATCTTTGGAGGTTGATGGTCCTATGCCGGAAGAATTTTCAGGAGACATGGAGACGGTGAGTGCTTGATTATCTCGATTTTGCGTTATGTCTGTCATTTACTAATTTGCGTGTATTACAGTGGGTTTTGAAGGAGCTTCATAAACATCAATACGAGCTTAAAAAGTTCAAAACTAAGATATCTGGAACTTACTCCAAAATAGATGGCGACAGAAGTGTTGCATACAAGAAGAAGATTGAGGCAGATGAAATGAGACTCTTGAAGCTTTGTTGGGAAGTGAAGAAGGCTTTCGTATGTACATTCTTTCCACATCAATGATGTATACAATGGAGACTAATAGATATCCTGCAGGACGCTGCACAGCAGAGGTTGAAGGAGGATACACAACAAAACTACACAAAGGCTTTGAGGGCAGCTGCGTCCGCACAGGGCGTAAATATCGATGCTGTGCTTGCTGCTGCGGCAGAGGCGCTCAAGCTGGGGAATTCGGAGCCAAAGATAGTATCATCTAGCAGTGCAGAGGGCTCATCGACCGTTCCTACGGTCAGTAAGCGCAGAAATACGGGCAGTGGTAGTCATGGTGATCCAATGGTGCTATGAAGGATTTTGGGTGTGGGGATTGTGGGGATTGTGGGGGAATGGATGGCGTGGAGAGAGGGGTATGGTGAATTTAGAGCATATAGTGTGGGGGTGGGGAGATAGTAGGGTGGAGATGAGAGAATCGAGGTGGTGAATTTATGAATGTTTTTAGGCATTTAGATATTTTGAGTATTGGAGTTGAATGGATGAGATGATTATACTATGATTTTATGTGTGCTTTATGAACTTTTGAGGATTTGAGCTGATATATTAAGGTGAGAGTATGTATTTTGTTCCTCGGATTTGGCATTATAAACAAACCTACTTAAATGGTTAGATGAGTATATTTAAATATGGATTCTCATTATAGTGTATATAATCGTTTAGAAAGGTAGTTGAGCTGATTACCTTTACATATATTTGAACTTATAGGATCTTTCAATAGCTGAAGTCTGGTTGATTGAGGTGAGAGCATATATAAATGTCACCATATTTTGTGTTGTATAAGTATATACCTCTGTAGACAGCGCGTTCAAATTACCATCCCAATTCTGCCCATCCTTGCCTAGCCTCCGCATTTCCTCTCCTTACCCGATATTTTTACCACTTTGCCTTTCCTCACCTTGCCTAAGTGCTAGGCAAGGCTAGGAAAGGAATTTGAAAGCACTGTTAATAACAATAGACTAAGACTGTAGAAACGATCCCAATGTGGTTCACCATATTATGTAGTTGATGCATACTCAGTAATTGTTTAAATATGCAAATTCCTGCGGGATATTCAATTCTGAATGGAACTTTGAAAGTGTAGATAGAATAGTTAGGGGTTCTGTGGTCAAAGTTGTCAAAGGTGACAAGGAATTGTTCACTTCTCCTGGTGGGGTAATAGGCATTATTTCTTTTACCAGCGTTGTGGAACAGTACAATTCGAGCTGGTCAAGATCATCTTTTGTTTATTTATTGAAGTAATTTTATGGTGGATTGAATGCTGTTGGTTGGGGTGATCTCATATAACAGTTTTATTGCACTCGCTGGTTGTTGGTACAATTCATGTAGTTTTCTATTATCAGCACTTTCAATTTTAAGTCCTCAATGCCACCTAAATATTTCACAGAGAAGAAAATGAAGGTGAAGATACAAGCATTTGTAACATAGATATTGGCAGATTCAGTAGGTCTATTTTGGTGACTCGATTTATTTGAGCTGGAAATAATTTCAAATGTATTTATCATTATCTTTTAAATGTTTAAACCTGACTAATGCATACATAGGAATGGGTGTACGTGTAATGCTAGATTGGGATGATAAAATCTCATTGTTATCTAATAATATAGTGTCGCTTCGTTTTGAATCACTTCGCCGAGAGAAATATATCAGAGTTAACGATGGGGTACATAGGTTGATGTGTGAAGCTGGCTGAAAAAGAGCTGCGGTGGTGATACAAGCCGGCAAATGGGAAGGTAGTCCATTGAAAGAAAGGAATAATAGGAATAATAGGAATTAGGGGGTTCTTTTTGTTGTATGTCTTATCACGTCTTATTCACCTCTGACTATAGATCAATCTTTTGCCATTATACACTTTGTTTTTACAGTGAATGTGCTTCTGCCAAATTGGATACACCTTGCCTCCTCCGCTCCTAGCTCTTAATTTCTCTTCTCCCTAGTAAATTCCTCAATCCTCTCCTTCAACTTCTCCCTTCCTGCACTTTCCCATCTTAGCTTCCCCATACCTCTCCCCATCGGCGCAGACATGATCCATAGTTCATTTTCCTCTCAAGAAGCTTTTTGCTTCGGTGGCATATATGTACACAAAGACGGGGAATAAAAACTGGAAAATGAATAATGCAATTACTTGTGATTGAATGGTATACCGGTATGTGAATGGCTACACATGTGCCTCAAGAGTCCAAACATTCGAATAAATAAGCTCTTACGCTCGAGATAGAGAGATTTGTACTTACAAAGTTGAAATCGTCCAAGGTTACTGTCAAGGTTTAGGAGTAAAGAGGGGCTTGTGAAGAGTGAAGTTTTGGAAGCAAACCACTTGTAAATTATGTACTTATAACCGGTTACACTTCTCGCCTTGGGTGAGGACAATGTGCCCTTAGCAAAAGTTCTCTCCATGTCTATATTCCTTGCAAGAATGAAACATCATAGTGCTTTTTTGATCAACAGATAGAATCAATCTACACAGAGCACGACCATATTTTACATATCGCCGCGAGTCACCTCATTGCCGCGGACGTTGTTAGGCAGGCCAAGCAGGGTACTATTGTATCGATGTTGTATGACATACGGATAAAATGACATATTATGTTCTTTGATGTCTGCTACCGTTATGGAATCACTGACGCCCTTTGATGATATCCGCTGCCTTCTCAGCAACAGCATATGCAGTCAATTGCAAATGCGTGGCCGGAATTAGAGGCATGACAGATGCATCTACGACCGATAACCCCTTTGTGCCATAGACTAGCAGATCTGCTCCAACACATCCGCCATACTCTTCCAAACCTAACGCACAAGTTCCGGATGGATGTGCTAAAGTCGGCGAGATCGCTCCATCGTTGATCAAAGTTGTCAGTATTTGATCATCAGATGTTGCATTGACACCGGGAGTTATTTCGGTTGGATCGTAGCCAGAGAGTAGTGGCTCGTTGTAGTACCCTCGAAGATAGCGTATACACTCCGCCATGATGGTGGCGTCTACTTCATTTGAGAATGTGTTGTATTCGACGATAGGTTGGCCGCTAGGGTTCGAAGGATCCAACGTCACTGTGCCTCTTGACAGAGGTTTCTCGACTACACATGCGCCTACCCAGGAAAGCATTTATCAGTTTCTTTACCAGAAGAAATTAAATGTTGTTTGGTATACGCACCCGCCCCTGTTGAAATGATAGTGAGTTCTATCGCCGCCGCATCAATTCTCCCAAAGTGGTCAAGCGTTATATCTCGCTGTGCTAAGTACCCTTTGAGAAGAGCCTCATCCGTGTATATGGATGGCAGATGGTCAGCTGGGGTTTGAGAACGCACTTGATTAATTAGTTCTTGGCTTCTCGAGGAGATATTAGAAAGCGGTAGAAACACGGCCCCAGGAACTCCAGCCGTGTATGGACCCTATACAAAGCGGCAGTTCAGTATCATCATTCCGTCAGTGAGATCGGCAGTATGACTTACTGTGTGGTTCGTCACATACTCCTGCCAAGCGCTGGCATTATACGTAGCGTTTGTATTGACAGTATTACCGTTCGGGAAAACAAAGTTGTTGAGAGTCCAGTTAGGGTATCCAGTGGGGTGATCTTGGAAGTTCGCGCCGACAGCTGGTTTATCCAACTTAACCTCTATGCCTGCAGCTTCAAGCGCGCCTTTGGGGCCGATTCCGCTGAGTTGTAGTATTTTCGGGGTCCCTATCGCGCCAGCTGCTAGAATGATCTCTCTGGAAGCAGAGACTAAGCTTGTCTTATTGTCCTGTAGAGATGTCACTTGGACTCCCGTAGCAGTGAGGTTGGCGTTAAAAAGGATCTTCTGAGCGAGGTGACCCGTAACAAGCTGTAAATTAGGTCTGCTAGCCACCGGATCGTAATAAGCAATGCGCGAATGTGAACGAGTTCCTGTAGCGAAGTCGAGCGTTTGTGGCACCCAAAGGAAACCTAAAGCATCCCCCGACTCAGGTGCATCAGATGTCGCAATACCGTAAGCATTCGCCGCACGGGTCTCATTCCCGTAGTCTGGATAGATAATTGACGGGTAACTGATCTGTATTGGTCCATCACCATATGCGGAAGCGTCATTTCGGATGTCGAACTGTTGTATAAGTTCATCGGATGGCGATGTGAAGTTAGTGCTTTTGATGAAATAAGGGAAAAGACCATCCCAATTCCAAGTATCGTCGCCCACGAAACTTCCCCAAGCGTCATAATCTGCCTTGGATCCTCGATCGGCAAACATGCCATTGTGTAACGAACTTCCGCCCACCACGTCAGCGGCATACACATTGAAACTTGCATTCAAGAGGTTTTGGACCGGCGCGGAGGTGTAGCCCCAATTCTTCACATTGTTAGGAAAATTCTCCAGTCCAAGCAATGGCACTAATGTGAGGGGACCATTATCCACAAGGCCATGTTCGATGACAAGGACTGTCTCTATACACAGATAGGCACTGTTAGCTGGAGTGTGCGCCTTCAAGCATCAACCAACTGACTTTCTGGATCTTCTGACAATCTATTTGCAACGACAAGACCACTTGTTCCACCGCCAATGATGATATAGTCATAAATTTCTGCCAACGCTGTTTGATCACGTGAATCTAGCGAAGAAGTTATGAGTATACAGTTTGAAAGCAATAGGAGCCGAGCCGAAAATTCGAAGAAACGCTGCGCCATGCTTAATATGATAGTAATGTCGTGACGACTTTCAACCAGATGTATAGACTTGAAATGGTTGCAATAAGTAAGGAGTTGCGCAGGGCTTACCTTGGGGTTTTATACACGTTGTGGACCCCGGAACCATAGGTAATAGTGGCATCTGCAAGACCGGGAGCTGCCATTGCAATTCGCAGTCATGATATTAATAACCATAGTTTGTGATATACATGTCCAATAACCTCCATTATAAAGTTACACACAAGCCAAGAGCATGTAAGCTGCGGGGTTGGTCACATCGTGATGTATTTCTCTACCGATATTCTGGGGATGGAGATGGGGATTTGAGATATTACCCCGTCTTGGTATTGAAAGGCCAAGGGATAATATAATGAGATTAGTAAGCCAATGTACCGAAGCGAAGACGAAATGTTTTTAACCTTACCGTACCCAGCTTTTAAGGCCAAAATATGGCCCGTGCTGAACCTTAGGAACCAGAATCACCTCCATAGAACTGAACTAGTTTCAATCGTTTCTGCTGCGGCCGTGATAACCGCATCTCAATTGTTTCCTATGCAAATTTTATAACTTTCCTAATATTGATTAAGAACTTGAGAGCCATTGCAGACAAGCAAAACTTGGAAAAGGTATTTCGCACACTGTTTATCATACTCCCCGAGTCCCCCTTTAAGAAATATATACTAATTGACCCGATTTCTGCTATAGAGACATATTTCCGAGCGGGGTTATTTGCGCGGCCGCATTTAACAATCGAAGACTTAAATAGCGACGATGTCCCATTATGATAATACCATGAACAATGCTTTAGGAGAGCCTCCCGAACCAAGAGCCCCTCAAGCTTGTGCAACATGCAGGAAACAAAAGAGAAAATGTAGCAAGGATCTACCACAATGCGCTCTCTGCAAAAGAATGTCGCGCATTTGCGACTACTCCGACTCCTCTCCTGCTCCTACATCCGATGATTTCAATGCGCTGCGGACGAGAGTGATTGAGCTGGAGGGTAGATTGAATGGAGGAAATGGAATGGCACATACACCGCCTTTTGCTCCATCTTCAAATGCTATTCCGGAGAATATGCAAACTCAAATGACGGCGTATAACCCTCCGATGCAAGATAATGCTTGGCACACGATACAAAATAGATTCCCTGCGATTGCTGTACTGGATAGTGATACATTCAAAAATGGAGGGTAGGTAATATCTTCGTCTGGGCATGTGTAGCTGTTTATTAACTCGGCTTCAGCATTCCGGTCCCGAAGCCCACCTTAGAAATTCCTGTTGTAAGTCTTTATATACATATGTTTTCGCAGTGGCTTGCGGTATGGTATATCACAACATATCACAATAAAATTCCTTCAAAACTTCATTCAATTATGCTGACAACTATCATATAGGAAGTTTTGGAGATTTTAGGAACCACTATCGAGCCGATGGTCACAGAGTATTTCAACACAACTCACAAATGGTTTCCCATAATCTCACAGAAAAAAATGGATCGGAACCTAGTCAACCCCTTCTGGGAAGCTGGTCCAGATTTAGCTCTGCTTTTCCTCTCCATGAAGCTTGTCACATTCAGACCAATCGATGGACTTGAGTGTGCACAGAACCCAGTCTATATTACTGCTAAACGATTTGTGGCATTGATGGAAGCTGCGGGTATGGTGTCTTTACTTGTATTGCAAGCCAACATTCTTATCACTCTATTTGAATATGGTCAGGCAATATATCCAGCGGCATGGATGTCTGCTGGCTGGTGTGTCAGATATGGGACTTTGCTAGGAATAAATGGATTTGCTGTGTCCCCTCAATTACTAGAAAACGTCGTACGAATGCCACAAGTCTATCACGGGGATTGATTGCTAAACTTCATGTAGGGCACCTGGACCGAACAAGAAGAACGAACACGCACATGGTGGGGAGTTGTGGTAATTGACAGGTAAGGTTATTGGACAAAATTGGTTTCATCAATTAATCCGTTGTAGAATGGTCTCTATAGGATCTCAGGCACATATCTTAACTGCACAAGAACCACTGGAAGGGGATCCGCTACCGTCGGATGATTCGGCATGGGTAAGTCTATGATGGTTACAAAATCAAACTCGCCCTAATTCAATTCTAGGAGAAAGGCGAGTTCACAATTCAGAGATACGTATCCAGCCCAGTTAGCGAACCCGTTTCAGCTTTCACCCGTCTTTGCCAAGGAGTCGTACTGTTAGGCAGAATCCTTCGCCATCACTACGCAGAGACTATTCCTGAAACAACTCGTTATGGCATTGCATCCCAACTTTACGTCGAATGCTCAATACTCGCACGAAAAATAGACGAGGAAGCCAGTACCTCAGATGAATATCTTGCATTATCAACCTCTTCGGCCATCATATACAGTACAATTTCGGTGCTTTGCGATGTCTATGCATGCCCCACAATCACGCCAAGCGACGGCAAACCTAACTCAGAGAGATCACAAATGACAGTGCAAGCACTCGACGGGTTAAAGAGTGTATCTAGCAATGTTGTCGACTTCGCAGATAAGATAAACAATGCAACACCAACACAACAGGATCTAGATAAAGTTAGTCCGCTGATTATGGATTCTTTGTATTCCGCTGCGTCGAATTATGCATGGCTAGTTCGCGAAAGTGGTGATCAACAATACCAAGCCGCCCTTGACTCCATTCGACACTGTCTGAGAAGGTTAGGAAGTCGATGGAGGAATGCAGCGGAATATTTAAGGATTTTAGAAGCCCAAGAATTTACATATGCGGTTGGAAGTGCAAATTAATATAGAGGCGTATTTTGGACTGGCTTTCGGATGGCTAATATATGGAGTTAATGTATATACAATTTGAGCAAGGGTTCAAGGCCTAGTTGCCTAGTCATTTAACACGATTCAATGTTAATCTATTTATGTTACAATCTCATCACGCTCCACGATTTTTTTTCCGTGATATTTGATGAGAAGTTTGACCGCCACCACAAACTTCTTTGGATGCTCACATTTCACATAGAAGCACACCTGGATCGAAAGGTCCAAAACTGGAAGCGTAAATACATAGTAGTCTACAGACTAGTCTTCTCAACAAGATTTTCACCCACCGTTGCGAGTAGGGACCAACTCTTGTGACGACTGTTGGATCATTAAATATGCCATATTTCATTCGACATTAATTGACATATCACCTAGGCACATTCCCGCCGACACATATGACTTCCATTGACCATGATACTAGATGTAGGCCAAGACTCGAATACTAAACATTCCTCATTCACCAGTGACATTCTGCGAATTCCAACCTTGATCCCAATTCCATCCTTCACTCGCCAGTAATCTTGTCTGGCGTCAACCTCAACTCAGCTTGACCTCAACTTCAGACGAGACTCATCCAACTAATCCACAACACCTGCATTAAACCAATAAACATCCAAAAATTAACCATCTCACACCCTCTTATATGACTTTATTCATCTTAGAGCTCGAATTTTCCTCTTCCTGTTTTTTGTTTTACAGATTTCATACGACCATCTTATCATCTTATGCAAATCGTAAAAACCCAAATCCCATTTTAGGAGTCCTTCACTAGCGCGTCAGAGTGTTCAACCGACGCGCAACAAAATGAAAAACACGGAGGCGCAGTGAATAGCCGTCAAGTCATGTGAAAGCTCTCCGCCCACCGCCCTCCGTACCAGGGCGGTAAGGCCAAAAGCCACAATATAAACCAAGGTTTATATATTCTAATTAACTACTTCATCTCCAACAAACAGAACAAACACGGCTTGCTAGGCTAGTCCCCACAACAACCGGATCGACGAATGGTCTCACTAGTAGATTCCTCCTACGGGGGGTCGACGAATGGTTTCACTAGTAGATTTCCGCGAGTATGCTCTGTGGCCCACGAATCTACAATCCGTGCCCTGTTTACCAACATTTTGTTATTTTTTTGCTTTTTTCCTAGTTGTTTTTCGGTGACAACGAGTTGGCTGGTTGGGGCTTGTTATTTTCTTTTATTTTTTTCGATTTCAATTCACTCCCCTATTTTCATTTGGTTTAGATCGCTTATTGGGTATCTGGGTGGTCTGTGCTGCAGGTGTGGGAAATACCACCGGTTCTTGTATTTCTATATAAACTTTTCAATTTAATATGTATCATTTACCACTTATCTAGAATGTCTTAAAATATATAGCAACTATATGTATCATTCTCTAATTGTACTAAATCGAAAAACAATCAAGTCTTACATCAGTATAATTAATTATTTTTTTTTATTATCATGTTGTTGAATTGTTTCAAGACGCCATGCCGTAACCAGCGGATTTTTTCTTCCACCCGCAGAGCTTATCTCAGGCCCGATGTGGAATCCTCGTGCGTACGGATAGATTGAAGCCTGGCGGTGATGATATTGGTGGAATTCTTTCTCTATAAATTTCACAGATGCTAGCTAGAATAGATGGAATATACTATTGAAGTGATCTAAGATCAACCGCCAAAGAAATAATTACAATGCAACTCACAATCTAAGATACCCAATCCGACACCGAATTCACACACTGTAATCCAGACGGACCACCCGCACTAGCAATCGCTCTCTCCACGCAGCCCGCCGCAATCGTCAACGGCAATGTAAATGAAAACGATTGCGATGCAACCCATGACCCATCACTACTCGGTATATCAATCTGATCCACACTCCAACTTAACAGATCCCCACATCCACCTTCTTGTTTCTTTAATGCTGCACCATTGTCACTTATATAGTTATTCGTCACGATGTTTACATCGTACCAGAGAGGAACGATCTCTCCGTCTTCGATTACTTCGCAGGCGGCGCGAGGGGTGATGGGTCCGCCGGGTTCGCAGGATGGATCTGTACTACAGGGGTAGAGTTTGCAGACTGTTCCGTCGTCACTGGTCGTCTGAAGCAGGGTTTGATTAGTCGGGTTAGGTTATGATTGGGGAAGTATCTTACCACTGTGGGTGGGCCTGAACATACGTCCGGCATACACGCAATCTATATTATGGGTCAAAAATCAATCCATATCTTTATCTAGGAAGGGGTTTTCGAAAACACATACCCCACTACCATAAGCCACAACGCCATAAGTTTGAATACCAAGAGGAGGATCATCAGTAAACAGTAATTCAACATACGTGCCATCTGCCACTGATCAATATCACTCCGCCTAAAAACCCCCAAACACAAAGAAGAGATAAACTTACTAGCATCCTTTGGCGTCTGCCACTTAATCGTTAAATTCGCGCCACCCACTCCACTCGTGATGGGGGGTCCCACCGAATTCGTCCCAACCTGATAATTTGCGACATTGGTTCCAGGGTCCACGATGAACCCCGGAAGCAACTGGAACTGCCAGTCGGAGTCTATCAAGTCCGCTTCAGGGATAGCAAATTTTAAAGATGCGGCGTTAGCAGGCGCAGATGCTACCGCGGGCATGGTATAGGTTTGATAGCCTTGAACGCAGTCGGGGGTTGCGGAGGGAGTAGAAATGGTTATTTCAGGGGCAGCGACACGGGGAGGAAGGGTCGTAGAGCTGGCTGTTGATAGTGGTTTGGAAGTAGAAATGAATTTGGATGACGAGGAGGAAGAATTTTTGGTGGTGGTTGATAGGGTTGTAGGATTGGAGCTAATTCTGCTGGAGAATGATGATGCTGAAGTTGAACGAGAAGGGGATGCTGATCTGGAAATGGAAGAAAGCATCGATGATGGCAATTTCGATTTACTAGTTTGGGAACTGGATTGTAGTTTTGACGTAGACCCGATTGATGACGATGATACTCCTGACACAGTGCCCGTGATATCGGGGAGTGTAAATGGCGCATACCCGTTAAAGGAATACGTACCAATTGCCCCAATCACAGGAGCACTTGTAGGGATAAGACACACACCGCCGACGAATGTGCTAGTAGTAGAAGCAGTGACACTACAGCCGGAAACTATTGAAGTGGAAGTAGAAAAACAGGAAGTTGTCATACTACCGGATGTTGAAGCAGTGCTGCATTCTACGAGGACATCTGTAACAGTGTGTATGGCTGTACAACTCGAACTAGAAGAACTGGAAGATTTGGAAGTTGATGCAGAAGTTTTGCTCTGAGTACTACCGGGGTCGCTTGTGGGATCTGTGGACCCATCTCCGTCTGGAGGTGGAGTAGGACCTTGTGGGCAACTTCCAACGGAGATACCAAGTACTTGAATACATGGAAGGTAGAATGATGGTACATCTGGAAATGTGGGGAATTTGAAGAGAACATTGGTGAGTGCAGGTAAACCCCATAGAATTATCCCACCAAATACTCCGCCGCATGCAGGGCACCCGACAAGGACCGGAACAACAGTGCTTTGTCCATTTTGTGTGGTAGTAATCCATGTGTTTGTGGTGAGACCAGAAATTGTCACTCCTTGGGTAGAGAAGGAGGCTGGTGGAACTGTCAGGGTACTTGTGATTGGGTTGGAAGTATTGCTACTCGTTGAACTGGAAGTTGATGATGGAAAGCTAAAGCCACTACTAGTTATCGATGAACGGGAGGTAGACTGCCTTGTAATGGTCCCGCCAGTTCCGGTTGTCGAGGACGGTGATGATGATGACTTAAAAGAGCTTGTGCTACTTGAACTGAGGATGCTTTTTGAAATCGTCAAACTTCCGGTTGATTTGCTAGTCGTAGATGAAGATTTGACAGTAGAGATGCTTTTGCTAATGCTGCCAGTTCCAGCTGTTGACAGTGATATTGGCGATGGTGACGATGAAAACCCGGATGATGGATTGTGGCTTGAACTTGAAGTCTTCGAGGCAACCGAGATCGAGGAATTTGTAAACCCATTAGACGGAAATCCACTAATAGTTGAAGAGCTTCTACCTGTACCAAGCGAAGTGGTCGTGGCAGCGCTCATTGAAGGTGCGATTGCACATAGTGCCAGAAAAATAAAATGCTTCAACGCCATGACTCCCATAAGTAAAAGTGAAATTGACTCGAGAGGAACGAAAGACAAGTTAGCTAAAGCTAGATATCAAAAAGCATTTGATATGATCTTGTAGTCTAAGTAGCATATGTGGAGGAATGGAAATATAGAACAATCGAGAAGTTCAACCTCTTCAATTCTCCAGACTATGAATAGACCATGGGCTAATCTGTTCTAAAAAAAATTTACTTGCTTATGGTACTACCCAGCTGAAGCTTAGATTAGATATAGGACATTATTGTGGGATATTTAGGGGGTAGGGCGAAGGTGGAGAAGAAATAGATGTTAGTAAGTATTTGCTGGACGGTAATCATCTCCATTCATCACGAATCTAAGATGAAGGATTGAAACAAATCCTATCTTACCAATCTAGTATGAAATCTGATAACGATCGAGAATCCTTCAATACCACGCCACAGCTGATTGCCGATGGTACCTGAAAGATACAGTCGTACAATTGGAATGAAACATGAGTACACCATCTGGGGGCGTAAGCATACCAAATGAGCTTTTCCGAGTCTTACCAATGCAATGCCCAAATTGCACTTGTGGAGGCTTAAAAGGTTATTTTTAACCAGATTCATTGAATCTAATTGTTGATGATTTTATTAAGGAAAACGAAAGGCAATAACGCCATGATACTGGCTAAGCGGTAAAATGATTATCTGGAAATTAGTTGTAAGAAACATCACGGGTGGATTTGTCAGGGCTATTTATATGTAAACTTACTTTAACACAGGTCATTCTTGTGCCCCTGAGTCCTTCTCGGGTTTAACTTGAATATTTGGAAATCTCAATTCTAGCTGATTAGTTCGTAGAAATCAGATTTCATTCAAAAGCAGTATCTCCCACCTTTCATTTCCTATGAGCATGTCTCACTACCTGTGATCCAGAAAGAAGAACTCCCTATTGATTGCCATCATGCATCTTCAAACTCATCCCGTTCTTCTCTTGATACTGAGCACTTTGCTCGCATTCTCTTTAGCAGATTTCCTCACTGCCTATAACAGTTCTCTGTCATTACAACGCGAGAGGTGAGAGCCTGTTATTCTTGATTCTTTGAGAATATACTGACAAGTTTGGAAGTGGACTGAGACTCAATAAGCGCGCCAGTGGTACATGCCGTACTCTTTGCAGCGCGAAAAGCTGTTGCCAGCTTCCATCCTCGTCTGACGACCCCATTGATGATCCCGATGATACAACAGTCACATCTCGTTCGCTGCTTGCTCGTACCTTGTTTCAAATAGACCCTACCAATTCTGATGCAGTTGATACGCAAATCGTTCAAAGGTTCACCGATAAAAAGGTCTCGCTTATCTACACTGGTTCCGATGGGACTGGAGATTCAACATCAAACTGGAAACCCATCACACCAAAAAGCCCAGTCTGGGACATGGGGCTTTCTGCATTATGCGGTTGCACTACTCTTATAGTTGCTTCTCAGAATGGATTGTATGGAGCACACTTCTTTGAGGATGTTGCTTGGGGTGATGAAGGAGATGACGGAGGCTTCCAAGCACAAGTGATCGACTTTCTCAAGAGTACAACCGGTGTAGCAGGCAAATCCGGAGGCCACGGATCACTTTCCCTTGCACAAGTAAATGCAAGGCTTACCAAGGGAAGTGCAGCAGTAGCAGCATATATCCTAGCACCCACAGCTGAGCTACCTGACGACGATCCAAACGCCCCTGGATACATCACTGGCACACCAATGTACGAAGATCAACTTAACCAACTAATTCAATTGTTGCCCGAAATTATTCCAGGCCTCGAAGGACACATTGAGACGGTTCTATACGAAGCTCTCGAAGGGGGGCAAGAGGGTGGAGTCGATATCAACGCTCAGCACGCCGATCTGCTCGATAACCATTCGCGAGGTCGCGTTCTAGCCCAATACGATCCGCAGAACAATGGGCAAAGAACAGTTAGACTTTTCTTTGAAACGAATTTGGTTTTTACGCGACTATTAGGTGCTAGTACTTGAACAATTGGGGCATGGATAGTAAAATGCTGGCGTGTCGGAGTTAGATTTACCCAAGGTGGTTGCTGTTTATTCTAAAGTATCTAAGAACACAATTCAATGAGCTCTTTGTACAGTTGAAATTCCACGTTTATATTTGGCTTCCATAAAGTTTGTCATTTGTATATGATGCCGCGAAGGAATAAGAATCGCTGTCGATTGAACACGAGAAGGAAGAAAACGAAGTGTAGGATGTCTAATTATAGAATTAAATGGCGCTTGGAATGAATTTGAGCGGCGAGGTACCTAGATCTGGTATGGTTATTATGCACGTGAAATCTATGTTACTAAGCAATTCTCAGCTGAAGTTATATTTATCACCATCCATTGATAGCGAAACTTCAATAGATGACCGTCATCTTATTCGTTAGACGCCCATTAAAATCTTACCGTACTTATTAAAATCGACCTACCTATAACCGGGACTCCCACCCAGCCATCAATTGCAATGCCATCTTCCTAGTTCGACCTGCCTACCCGGACCTGCCCGTCATTTACAACCCACCCCACCACCCCTTACACTAAATCATTATGATGCAAACAAATAATCCGTATAGTGGCTACCAAGACCCAACCACATATGCCGGCTCAGGTGTCTCACCAGAAAGTCTTGCATTGCATGGAGCATCAGATGGAGGAGATGTATCGCGTGTGCAATCCATACTCGACAATCTCTCCCCGTCCCAACTGGCTCTACTCGAGCCCCGCGAGAAGCATATCAGCCGTGCTCGATTCAACTCTGCAACGCATGATTTAAAAGATGCTTGCAGCTCCGGAGATGTCGATAAAGTTCGATCAGTATTGGATGCATGGCGAGGAGATACCTCGTTGGATGATCCCGGTGATGAGGCCATGTCCTCCGGATTGCTTCGCGCTGCAAGTCATGGAAAGGGAAGTGTTGTGCGGTTTCTACTTGACGAGGGCGTGCCGATAGGTCGTACCCCAATTTATGCAAAAGAGGGCGAGGATGACGATTGTTTAGATGTTTACCAAGCATTCTTAGATCATGGTTGGGATATAAATGCTGGTAACTCTCCAAATTCCGCAGGTCTACAGTAAGTTAGTTTTCTTATCAAAAGCAAATAGCACTAATTGAAATTGTTTTTGCAGCCAAAAAATGAAATCACTTTCACTAGTCAAGTGGTTTCTTGCGCATGGCGCGGATCCAAATCGCGTCGGCGAATTTGGACATACGCCATTGGATATTGCCGTCCAGCAGCAAGGCATATCTAACAGTATGAGATTTGCTTTGGTCGATATGCTTCTTTCTGCTGGCAGTGTGTTGAAACAAAGTGCGACAATACACAACGCAGTATGCTTCTTGCGTTTGGATACTGAGTGTATTGAAATGATGGAGTTTCTCCTGGCTAAAGGCGTGGATATCAACGCGTTATCGTTTGTTCCAAATCATCTGCCAGCACGGATTGCGAGTACAGCACTACATTGGGCAGTCGGAAGACATCAGTATCCAAAACGGAGGTTCAGGAGGAATATGTTGGTGAAGGTTAAATGGTTGTTGGAGCATGGCGCGGACGTGAGAATAAAGGACGCGCATGGAAAGACTCCATTGGACGAAGCGAAGGATGATGCTATGATCGAGCTGTTGAACAGTGGCTCTTTTGCTTGATTGCCAGGGGCCGAATGATCATTGTTTAACATGTATTAAACATACCAAGCCAACAATCTTCCATTCCTTTTTTACCTTAGATCGACTTGGATGACATGTGTTCACACTAGCATCCAATAGCATTCTACTAGGACCAACCAATAACAATTAATTGGTTTTTGCAATTCATGATGTTGAATCTATATCTACTATACATTGGTATCTATGAGTGTAGTATCTATGAGTGTAGTATCTATGAGTGTAGTTTCTAAAACTTGTAGACTTGATCCTTGGAATACCCCAATTCCTTCAACATACCATCTAATTCACCCTGATCCTGAGGTGACTTCTTCCCTCCAGATATTGCTTTGTACATTCCGGGCGGGCCACAAACGAATACCTTGACATTCTCGGACTTGGGTTCTGGGAGTACAGTCTTCAGTAGCTCCTTGGTGATGAAGCCCTTTCCGCCCGCCCATTCCTTGGGTGGCTGGCCCAAGACGTAGAAAGCTCTGAATCGTTGAGGGTATGTGTTCTCAAGGTCTTCGAACTCGCGTTTCAGCAGAATATCCTCTTCTGTAACGTTCGCGAAAACCAATGTAACCTTTGTCTTATCTGAAGGATTGTTGAAAACAGCTCGCGCAAGTTGGTACATTGGGGTAATGCCGGTGCCTCCTGCAATGAGAGCAATGTGGTTATGCTTGTTTGTTGACCATGGGTATTTGGGAATAGGCCCCTTGAAGTCCAATCTTTGGCCAGGGACCATGTCTGTATTTTCGAATCAGTAAGAAACGGAAGTAAGTTTTGCGATTCTTAGAGTAAGGTGCACCAACCATGCATATGCTCGGACATTGGTCCATTTGGATATTTCTTGACGAGGAGATCTACATACCCCTTTGTATCTATCGGAAGTCAGCAAGATATATGTCTCGACAGAGTGGCGGACTTCATACCCTCGTCGCTCACAGGTGTGTAAGGACGAATTGCAGCCTTTTCCATCTGAGCACCTTTGTATTTTGTAAGAATGGCAGAGGCAATGTGCAAGCCGCTGACTTGATCCTTCTCCGGCAATTCGAATCTGAACTTTTTCGTGTTGTGATTGATATTTTCAACGCTGTCCAGCTTCAGGCTGATGAACCCTTGGTCGCCGCCGGTAAATGCGGAGTTTCCAACAGCTCCCTCAACCTTAGCTTTTCCTTGGCCAACAGCTTGCTTTGCCTTATCTTCTGCCTCCTTTGCGGCATCCTTGACTTTCGCAGCATTATCTCCTTGGTTATAGTAGTAGTATCCTCCAGCAGCTGCTGCTATAGCTGCAATACCCGCGTATAAGCCAGTGTTTGATCCGCCACTCGGAGGTTGCGTAGCATATCGTCGGTATTGCTATAGAATTGAACAATTAGCATTTGTGAGCTGTTGATTGGAGTTTAAATGGAATGTTGCAATCGCGCCACCAATGCGCTCGGGAAGCGGAAAGCTCATAAAGCTTGGGAGACGGAATGGAGGGGAAAGAGCACCAGAATGTAAAGATTTGCAGGATTAACTTACACTTCTCATTGGCTGAGTTGCTCGAAAGGTTTGTCGTGCAAACATGATGAATGTAATATATGAGGACTGGTATGGTAGGTAAATTGAAGCAGAGTAAATCTCACGGGAATTGAAAATGTGAGAAGTGTATTTCAAATAGGTCTTGGCCTTATTAGCTTATCTAGCAAGCTTAGCAGTAAGTTTGCAGCTCTGCAATCCACTTTTTTAAGTGACGTAAACTTTAAACTCAAGGTTCAATGTAAGTGGTAAGGTTATTTACCTAGCCACTTTCAGCCACTTTCAGCCACTCATAAAATTATATAGATGACTAACTGATGAATAAGTGAAGCTTAAAGGAATAACTACATCCCTTCATATATTCTATCTCAGTTCCTTCATTCACACATTTTCACTATCACTGACATATCCATAAGGCAGCAGTTCCAACGTAGCATTGACGTGGTTAGTAGTTTACTACATAGAAGATACTATAGCATGTATGAGTCAAGTGATACAGTACCATTATATTAAAGAGCCATCAGATTCTTTGCCATTCCTAATTTCCCTTTCATTCACTGGCGATACCATATGTGATTCCTCATCTTTTTATATAAGATAATAACTTCTTCATACCCTCTATCTATCTCTCGAAACGAGTGTATTTCCATGTCCATGTCCATGTGTTAGGGCTTGTTTTACTGCAATTGGTTGTCATATTATTACTTTGATGCCTTCCTTGGCCTTCTACTTACCATCTTGTACTATTTCGTGATATATATCGATATACTCGTTAATTTCATTGGTGAGATGTCTGAACATGTCAATTAGTTTTGCAAGATATCTTATGAATGATGTAGCTATAATTATTGGATGGTCTCCTGAATCAATATTGGATATCATTGAAACTTGCCAGTATCTATCGATAAGTCTATAATATTGATATTGCTCACTGTGCTAGAATCATATATATAAACCAAGTTCAAGTATAGGAACATATCTGGCTGCACTACATAGACTTCTATGAATTGTTAGACTCTTGATAAATTTCTTCTCATCATGTTAGCAGGGACCTTCTAGGTACTAATATAAACCATGGGATCCTGCCTATCATTGCCGCCCCCCTCGGAGATTACCGGAATAACCTCGAACTTGCTGCGGCCGCTAGCCATCTGGAGACAGCCACTTGGAAGGCGGCCAGACTCGCTTCTGCAAACTCTTATTCTTCAATTTTAATCTTTCAAATCTCAAATATTTCCTTGTCTTTTCCCTTCTCTTTCAAAAGCCACGACAAAAACGCGACAACAATACCCATACCCAGATTTACCACTCCCAATTGTGGTGCCTCTGATTCTTCGTCTGACTTTGCTTTCTGACTCCCTTGTGTCTTGGAATTATTCTGTGCTTCAATTTTTTGTGTCATTTTGCACATCTGTATCAAATCTCACCTTTCTCAAGCATTGAGGAGTTGTCCATACTTTCATACTTTCCGATCTAGATACTCAATACCCTTTTTTCTATTCTATAATATCAAGATCCGGATATGTCGACTAAGCAAGATTTTATCGGCCAAGATGGGGATAGTCCCAATATACATCCCGGCGCCTCAACAAGCACATCCTCGAGGGCCAATGTTACCGGGGACTGTAGCTCATCTTCCAAACCCACTTTTACAAAAACAACCTTTATACCTGATCCTCGCATTGTTTTCGGTACTGAGTCTCAATCTCTTATTATTCGAAGTATTCTTCAGGACGCACAAGAAGAGCAAAGAGCAGCCAGATCACCACAACGCAGATTACGCCGCAATAACAACACAAGAGGGCTTCGGAATCTTGCCAGAGCTCATCAATTAAATCCACCTGGCAATCAATACGACAGCGCGCCATTTACACCATCTAATCTTTCCAATGTTATGATAGCTCAGTACAGCGATCCTGAACCTGAAGCTGAAATTACTCCTCCATCTACCTCGGTGAGTTTTGGAAGTTGTTAATTTCCCAACAAATTTTATTTTTCATATTCAATTCACTTAAATTTACGCGTTACTGACGATAAACATCTGGATAGGGCAAAAATCCCTCGCTACTTGATAAAGAATTACCACCTAAACCAATTCTTCGCGATCAAGATTCTCCTGAGAAGCAACATAGCTTGGTTGACGCTACTGATTCAGCTTCAACTTCCTTGGATTTTCCCGTGTTGACACCAAAACTACTTTCTTCCACCGAATCAATTTCTGTAACAACCTCTACTGATCCGCGTACAAGTCCAGACGCCGTCTCGGAATTTGAACTTGAAATTGCTGAATTCTTGAGAAATAAAGACGCACCCACCAATTCCACCTCGACCTCTAGTGAAGACAACATGGCGAAGAAGGAAGCTCCTAAGATCCGCCACACGCAAACCAGTCTCGCTCGCTTCGAAGCCGCTCATGGTAAGGCAGCCAGTCCTAGCGAAGCCAGAACTCCAAGCTCTTTTTATAGTTTGACAGTACCCGAGGGCTCCAGCGCCAGACGTGCAGCCTCTACCAGCCACATTTACGCGCAAAAGAATGGTAGTCCGGCGCCCAAGAGAAATAGCAGCGCTCGATCTAACGGCTCAAGCATTGATGCAAACTTGTCTCGTGGTGAGAAGAAGCGTCCCACATTGAACTCTCGATTTGCGACATCGGGACCGTCAATTGCGGCAACGCTTCCTGCTGCCAACATTGAAGGTGAAAACCAACCAGTTGGAGGTACTGTCGATGGTACTGTCGACCGAACTAGTGCTCATTTACAGGAGTATATGTCGATTCGAACAAAGTTTGGACCAACACTCAGAATCGCCCGAGATGCCCACGAATTGATTATGGGTGAATCTGCCAAGTAAGTTTATACTGCCACTGTATATTGATAATAGACTAATGAAATTTGACAGTGGCTCGAGCTCTGCCAACGTCGCCAACACGACCGTCGACGGAAACAAGAAGTTACAAGAGAAGAAGCCCCGCCGAGGCAAGAGCCTTCCGGCCCCAAATATCTCTCATCCACCACGAAGTTCTTCTCTCCCCGGAAGCCCAGAGAACCAACTGCTGGCATCTCACCCAACAGCGTCGACTTATAACCGCCTAACTCAGCCGACTGCATCAAGCAAGGCTAAATCCACCTCCAAATTTGGCTCCTTTGTTCATGATATCAAGAACAAAACCAGAGGAAAGAGCATGTCAGATGTCAATGGTGCTTCTACTCGCGCTCTAGCAAAGCAACCTCGTCGTAGTTCTACCAACGTGCCAAAGTCTAGCGCGACGACCACCATCAAGACTACCGAAAAGAGTGGTTTTATGGATCGAGTGGGCCGTCGCTTCAAAGGCGGAAAGCGTACTGACGTCTCTGCTACTCCGGTAGCTCCATCAACTCGTCAAGCAGGTGGTGCTATTAGCGTTGGTGACGAATTTGCTGGCATTTACTCCAGCATTGGGGAAGAAACCAGGGACGCTGTTCAAGATCCCTTTGGCGAGAATGCAAATGACTTGTATGATTCGCTCGTCAATACGTATAACTCATCCCAAGCTACTCCTGAAGGTGGCGAGCAATCCGACGTCCAGGACGTCGACCACACCAATGAAGGTCATGGTGAAGGTCATGCCGACAAGCCAGCAGGAGATGGAGGAGCCAGTGTCGCCGTTGCCGTCCAAGCCGCTGCACAGTCAGCGCCAGCCGCCGCCGCCGGATCTGGTGTGTACATCACTTACAATGGTGTCACCCAGCCCAGAAGCGCCTGGTCGCTTTCTTACCGCTTTCTCGCCGTGCTAACGGCAGCCGATGATTACAACAAAATCATCGCCAGGGCGAGGGAGCTGCGCCGGGAGAACAACAGAGACCTGATGGCTCTGGGGCGGGAACTTGCCGCCAGCATGTACGGCGGTCCAATTGCACGATACCGCAATTGGACCCTCGAGCAAATGATCGAGGCGCATATCGTCTCTCGAGACCAGCTGGGATTGATCCCCGGTGTGACCGGGCTGCCCGTGCAAGTGGTCCCTGCGGGACAACAACCAGCCCCTGCGGCTCAACAGCAGGCTCAAGCCAACGGCTCGGCTGGCCAATAGGCGCAGCAAAGAAACCAGCAATTGGGGTTTGCCTTTTGCACCAGTGCGTTTTCTTTTGTTTGTTTGCTGGTCTGGGGGACTTTGTTGGTTGTTGGTGAGCCATATAAAAACCTTCTTTTCAACTCCCTTCAGTGGAGATTTTTCTTTTGTAGCAAGTGACTAGTGCTGGATTTTCCTTTCCTTTTCTTTTTTTCTTTTGTATTTGTTTTTCCTTTTTTCCTTTGTATTTGTTTTTTCTTCTTTTTTTGTATTATTTTTTTCCTTATTTTGTTTTGTATTTCTTTTCTTTCTTTTGTATCTTTCTTTTCTTTTGTTATGATTGTATGATTATGAAACGATACCCTGTATAAGTAGATAGCAATTTTGAAAAAGTTATGTAATTTTGCTGGTGTAGTCTTATGGTTTGAGATTGTGATTATGGGAGTATGGTGTGGATGTGATGTCTCGATGGTTCCATATCCCTAGTTTCTCATGACAAAACAATATACCAGATACCGTACAAAGGCGAAATAATAGCTATGGGTCTAGCACTTAGAGAGAAGAGATCTTTAATCTCTTGTTGAGCATTAGACTATCAATGTTCTTCACCAATCCCCACAGTCAATAGCTTGATGGCTCTTAATAAGTACTAAGATACCTAGCACTATTCATCTAATTCTACAAACAGGACAACTAGACTGTACTAATGCCCCAATTCAGGGCCTTAATACTCTTCTCTAGATTAGCAAGGCGATAATTCTATAATCCAAATGCCTAGCTTCAACGTTTTCCAAAGTCTTATAGGTCAGATGGAGAAATATCATGAGATTATCAACGGAGACATAAATATCTAGGGGTTCTTCCCTAATATGGGAAGACGAGATATCGATGATCTGAATTGGCTAACTTCCGGCTCTTCAATCTATCTGGTAGGCCAGATGGAAAGATATCATGAAGTTACTGACTGGGATAGAGATGCTTACTAGTTCTTACCTAGTAGAGCAAGACGGGATAGCCAAGATGCTGAGTCTACAGCTATATAGTTTTCGATTCTTCCTGCATTAGTTGGTTGCAATGCTATTGAATGGTTGACTGGCAGTGAGAAGTTGAGTGTTATTGATCTGTTATTGTGAGAGGAGATCTCTTGCATCCGCTGTATGATATGATCTTACGAAGTTGCTGTTCTTATGTATCTACACTGTCATAACGCCAAATGCAAGGCTTTGATTGTGCTACTAATTGAGAACGCAAGCGAAGATGGAGAAAAATGAAGCTGCTCCTGAATTCAGCTTTGCT
The DNA here is from genome assembly GCA_000812895.1 of Rutstroemia sydowiana. Lineage (NCBI taxonomy): Eukaryota > Fungi > Ascomycota > Leotiomycetes > Helotiales > Rutstroemiaceae > Rutstroemia > Rutstroemia sydowiana. The sequence continues at coordinate 24,658 of JWJB01010272.1, forward strand.
GTTGCTCAATGTAAGGAATGCAATGCGCGAACATGCATTGCAAGTCTCCACGGTTTTCTGAAGAGCTGCTAAAGTATCTCACTTGCTCTGCTGATCGTACCGCGCTCATGGTGCGCGAGTGTAGCGACAGCAAGTGAAGAGCGAAGAATGTGAATATTCATAAGGCATGTATTTGACTTACAACTCACCTATCTACACGTTCACTTACACGAAGTTCCAACATTGCAGCTATAGACCTCATCTCACGCTCCCGCAGTTCGGTCATTCGATATGCTACACGTACTGGAAGTAGACTATTAGATGGAAGTATAAGTAGTTCTTATATGGATGGTTGTCGGGGAATATAAGTGCAGAGGGTAGCGCATAGAAAGAAACATCAATTTATGTAGTATGAAGTAACATGGGATGATAGATATAGGAAAAAAGAATATTTCTATTAATACACCAGTACTGCACTTTAATGTCTTCGACATCTGCGACTTCAGTACATTCATAGCTCAAGTCAAGACACAGGAGGCTATTCGTTTTCAACCCTATCTGCTACCATT
>JWJB01010273.1:0-24700 GCA_000812895.1 Rutstroemia sydowiana
AAACCTTACTAGGTGGTTGAGAAAGGATCGTATGAGATCCTTTAGTTCCCAGTCGGGGCAACATCGTCAAAGTGTGCTGGGACGACCTGTTAATTTGCAAGCTACCGCAGCCAGCTCGAAAGGGTTGGTGAGCACCTGAGATAGCGACTCAGGGTATGGTAATAACGCTTGCATAGGGTGTATCCGCAGCGAATCCCTAAGCTTCGTAATGGAGAATAGTAGTCGTAACGTGTGCAAATCTTCCTTGGTAGATATAACACAAGAGATTGAAAACAAAAATCCAGTAAAATGTAGTTGGGGAATATTTTGCCTTTTCAAAATACAGACAGAGTCGATTAATGTGGCTAACCTAGGACAGGTATGGCGGCGTCTTCAGCCCCGTCTAGATAATGGGGAAAATAAAAAGATGAGAAATACACGACCTTTATGGGTAAATATCGTGACCTTGGAAGAGCTTTTACCGCGAGGGTAGTATTGACAATAATAACAAAAGAGTCTTCAAATAAAATGAAGCTTTATAATTTGAAGTGGGTATGTATCTTGGATGAAAAAAAGAAAAACGGAAAATGTGGGAAAATTAAATTGAAGATGAGAGATCAAGAATACAGATGATGATGATTGTAAATGTAAAAGTAGTACTCATATCAATGATATATCTCTTACTACAAGTAAAGATCAAGGTATATTGTTTCAGTGTGTAGCTTGGATGGAGAAAGAATCTGAAGTGGTGGAAATAAAAGTGAAGTTGGAAGAAAAACAGTTTGTGGAAAGGAAAGAAAAGAAAAGTTGGAAGAATAAGGAGACAGAGGATGGTTTATATAGTTGCCTGCCTAGTTCAATATCCGTAACTTCCCGTCTTTTATTTTTGGAGAAAGAGGGAATAGGAAAAATATTCGGCCAAAAAGACCTGCTGACGGGTAAAATTAGGAATGGGAAGGAAAGTCTGGGTTTTGATACTAGAGAAGTGGAGAAGGTTGAAGAGAAGAAGAAGGTGAAATGAAGAAAGGGAAGGAGCGAGGAAAGAATGGGAATTTGTGAACGCTGGCCTAGGTAGGTAGTAGGTATGTACCTCGGTAAGTAGGTAGAGAAGTAGAAGTTGGGAAACAATCATAGATGAAGATTTGCGTTTTGTAAAGTAGGAGCAAACAAACTATTTAGTAAATAATAAATATGCAGAAAAGGAAGGAGAAAGATACTAGAAACTGAATTTCATGGAAAGATCAAGACCAGGTAATTACCTGCCAACTCCAAAACAACATAACAATCCAGATAAACCTAGTACCTGCACAGTCCCACCCACTCCCCAAGATTCCCAAACTTAATTGTACTCCTTAAAATTGTAAAGAGCCATCCAAACTAATCAACCCTTTTCATAAACCTTACCACCGGCCCATCCCTCATACTAACATAAGCATCATCAATCTGAAAATTCTCCCTATTCCTCCTCCCCCAACCCAATTCGGGTTTCCCCTCCCCAAGATCCATCCCCTTCACACATTCCACATCCAACCCCAACAACGTCTTCGCAACCACCAACAACATTTCCTGCAGCGCAAGTTTCTGTCCCGCACAATTCCCCACCCCATGAGAAAACGGATAAAAAGCTGATTGTGCACGCGCCACATCTTCAGCAGTAACTCCTATATCTTCATCAACTATCCATCGTTCAGGTCGATATACCCATGGATCTCCGTATATCTCATCATGATGCATAAATGCCCAACTACTCGTTCCTATCTGTACACCTTCGGGGATGTATTGTCCATCTACAACAAGTCCACCAGGTAACACCAATCTGGACGCTTCACTTGCAATAGCCGGAGCCATACGTAAAGCCTCATCAATACAAGCCCGCAAATAAACACAACTTTTCAATTTCCCCCCCACTCTAACCTCATCCTGCATACCAAACGTGCTTCTAATCTCCTTCGTAAGCCTTTTGTAAATCCTCATATTCCTCGTAATATAAAAGAAAACCGCACAAAGACTAGTAGACGTCGTATCCGTACCAGCAATTATAAAAAGAAAAGCTTCGGAAATTAGTGCTTGCGGTGTATATGCCGGACCACCGGTTTCCGAATCTTTGGCTTGGAAGAGATAGTGGAACATGTCTTTTCGGGTTGCGTTTTCTTTTGATTCTGTATCTTGGCGGTGTTGTTCTTCTAGTGTACGGCGATCGACACTTTCTTGGACGAATTGAACGTATTCTGTCATTTCTGGATCGCGGATATAGCTGAGTAGTTTGTTGAGACCGCGGGGTTTGAGCCAGACCCAGGTGTTTACCATTGGTAATCTAGTAATCTGATGCATATTAGCTTTCGAGATAAAACATTAAAGAGGGGGTATACAAACAGCGTATTCGGCTTTCAAGTAATGAGCTATAAGATGCGGTATCTTCTTCATAGTAGGATTCCCATTCGGTTCTTTAGATTCAAATGATCTACCAAATGCCAAATCTCCAAGGATATCAAAGACTAGGAAATCCATAATGGGAGATAAGTTGAGAGGTTCTCCGAATTTCTCATCGTGAGTAATTATCTCAAGCCAGCGGTTGATATGGCGGAGTATGAAAGGCTCGGCTGATCGAATGGCATTCTCAGAGAATGCATTGTTCAATACACGGCGTTTCTTCGCGTGGATGACGGGATCGGTGGTGGTAAGTGTGTGGATTCCTTCGGTACTTCGGGGATATACTTCATAGGATTTGCCTTTTTTGACATTGGGTTTTATTCCATGGATTTTGTGAAAGCCGGCGGGGGAATTCACGATTATCCCGTTGGGATGGAAACGAAATGTATCACCTGGTTTGTTTGATCAGAATTGAACACGGAAATAGGAAGTATTGGCTCACCATAAATCTGATGACATTGCCAGATCCAAATATGTCGAGACCCCGTGAATGCATAGTAGAATGATGGGATTGCAGAGATTTTAGCAAAGAATGGTCCGGGATATTTTGCAAGTGGGTGGAAGTAGAGGTTGTAGATGGTTGAGGCAAGCAGCTGGTGTTTGTCAGTGGGTAAGATCAAATGTATTTTGGTAACGGATACTTACATAGCTGAAGATGGCAGCGAATAATGTAAGACACCAGTGGCTGGATATCTCGTAAAAGATCACCGAGTTATTCATATCGGGCTAGAATTAATTGTTGCATATAAGTGTTGTAACAGTAGGACCTGAAATCAGATGATGTATGATATTTATGAAGTTTGTGTGATATTTCAATGAATTTGCAAATTCAGAAATGTTGCAGAATGCCAAATTTCTTATACAGCAAGGAAATCTCCTATGTAGCATTTGACCTCGGGATAAACTAGAATCCTATATCTCTGGCATGTGGCACAGTAGTTAACGGTGTTACAGGTAAGATTATTGGCATTACTATTCACCTTTAATTGGAAGCAATGACTGCATATCTTGTATGACCATTGGGCGTAAGTGAATGTTTTATGCAATCAAATTTATTATGTTAATCATTGGACCCTGTTGGTGGCGGCGCCTATTGTAGAATATCAATACCCAGCCTTCCGGTACATTTCGCCAAGGAGTGAATTTCTACCATTGAGTCACGAGTAAGCAAAGTTGTATTGCCGCGGCATCAAATGGGTTGCTGCTGAATTCCGATGCAATCATTAAGGTGATGAGCATTTTATGTTTGTTTGTTGATTTGGCAGAGCTCACAGAAGTTTATATTGGAATGTATGGTAGATCGTTCCGATTATTCTACTTGTGCAAGTCCAAATTTGATCAATTCTCACTTTTACACATTGTCGATAAATGTTGAATGTGAATGCATCGAGAAGCAAAATTACTTGAAGCTGTTGGAAAACAGTGCTGACCCCGCTAGCTCCGCTGTACTTCTCTGCATTTGAGATTTATATCAAGAAGGACAAATGCCATGAGTCTCGAAGTACCATTACTTCACCAGAATAAACCCAGTATATCAGTAAGCTGCTGATTAGTAAGGGCAGAGCAGCAGAAACAATGAATAATCACCATTATAGTTCAAGTTCACATTTACAAGACAGCAATACAATCATACAGGAAAACAGAGTACCCAATAGCTTCCTTGAATTAATGCGAGATACAATCCAAGTGATTTCGATCCATTAACCAGTAACAATCTAACAATCCACCACTGCCCCATTTGCGTATGAAATCTACTCATATCTCGAAGTCTCTTCGCTTCTTCTGGGTCGATCTTCATCATCGATGATGGGAATTGGTTGCCGTATCTTCCTTTACCTCCCTTAGCGGGACCATGCTTAGGAGGACCGGCTGCGCTGTGGTGGGGAAGGAAGGTATCGGAGTTGGAGGTACTGGTGCTGTTGGTGCTTGTTGAACTGGACATGCTGATGGATTGATTGATCGGTGGAAAGGATATTTGAATGAAGATGGAATTTCAATAGGATGGATTTTGTTGGAAGAAGTATAGGAAGTGTGGAAGTGTGGAAGGTATGTGGAAGTGTGGAAGTGTGGAAGTGTGGAAGTGTGGAAGTGTGGAAGTGTGGAAGTGTGGAAGTGTGGAAGTGTGGAAGTGTGAAGGTAAGAAAATGATTGATGAGTTGATACTGTATAACCCCGGGGGTGCCAGACATATTTATACCCTCCAGTCTACGGATTAACGACATCTTTCCATAATGAGGTGTGGGTAGGTATAAAGATAAATTTTGCAATCTTATTCTACAATCAATAATAGATACATAAAGTCTATAGATAGTAACTTCTGACCATTTTCAAGCATCTCACCCTTTACTATGGAGAAAGGCAGACACTAGATTATAAAGATATTCTATTATCAATCAGCATACCGTTTCAAACTACAAGAACATACTAAATTAGCAACACTCAATCTTTCTTCTGGCCCGAATGGATCTTATAAAATACTCAAAATAACTTTTAGGCAGTGCTCACAAATGATCTACGTTGTGCCCCATAAGAATATGCTAAATAAGTAACAGATGGCCTTGTATTTGACTGGAAAGGAGCTGGTAAAATATGTAAATAGGTTCTGGGAATGATCCGCTAGGGCTGACGAAGATGTTGGCGCTTATCGAGATCGTGGTGGGGCGGATGTGCAATATTGAGTATCCGGGTGGAAAGAGTGGGGTGTTGGTTGCTGGGCTGAGTGTTGGTATAGTAGTTGGTAGAAGCTTGGACTTTGGTATTGATTTTGAGAGCTGGGTATATAAGGTTAACTGATTGGTTTGCTAACGGCGTTTGAGGAGGAGCTACAATACGATGTTGTCTTCTATGTACTTGGTACAATACAATTACTACAGTAAAGTGTAAACGCAGAGTTATCAAACAATACGATCCTCACTTTTCAACTCACCAGCGACCAGCCAGTTGAATTCCCTACCTTCACTCTTGAGGTGAATAATGATCCTAACTCGTGGGTGTTCTATAGTAATAATCGGTTACGAACCGACGATTACTGTAAAGATTCCGGAATTACTTCGGGACCCAGCAGCAGGGCTGGGTATGACACATGCTTGGGGGCCCAAGATCTAACCCATTAAACGTCGCGCAAGTGGAGCTGTAGCGGCTAGTTGAGCCAGGTTGTAGGGATCATTGTTCGTTTCGGCGGTTACATGCTCTCACCCATGTAGAATTCAATGTAAGGTGGCAAATGCATTTGGAGTATGAGTGAGGGGAAGATAAGATACAAAGGAAGGTGAAACTGGAGAACACATAACCCCTCAGTAGCAAAAAGAAAAACACGATGGCATGCTTAAGAATTCACTCGCGATGAAAGTGAATTTGTTTGAAAACTTGTATCTCCGCTCCGTTTTCAATGCTAGATGACAAGATATAAGGACCGAACTTCCCAGCATTCTAGTATTCCTTCTCAAACTTGCACAACATCTCTATTTCGATATCATTCCGTTCATACTAGCATAAACTTTGACACAACTACCTATTTCAGCCTACTCAACTTTATCTTGTTCGCAATCACAGAGTTTGCTTTCAACCAAAGGCAAGCATGTCTACTCCAAGCCAAAATGCCGTACAACGTGCACCTTTTGGTACGTATCGTAATTCTTACTCTGAAACCGTTAGTCCTCGCTAATATGACGGACGCTACAGGTAGAGGACAGCCCATGCATGATCTCGATAAAACTCTAAATGGGCTGGCTAAGTCGACAGCCAAGGAAATCCTTCTGGTTAAGGAGAAATATGTGCATGATTCCAAAAGTCAATTCTCAGCCTGCAGTAAAAATGCCTGGGGCTTGGCACAAGATATTAAGGTTGACAAGTTAGCGGGACGTCATTGGAATGTCCGTACCATCCTCCAACGACAACTTGGAGGTATTCACAGTGATTCGGGATTTATCGACCATTTGAACACTTATTTGGCCATCGGATGGTTGAAAGATCAACTTGTGAGAGATCCTATATCCGATGACGTGTTTTGCGTTTGCCCCATTTCCATGTTTGACGGAACCGTCCAGTCAGCCTGCAACTGCGAGAGTAAGGCATGCCGGTGTGAGAAGCATGGCTTCACCTGTCTTACTGAAAATGACGTCAACATGGGCCGTTACATTGAGTGCTTGCCCCCGATTTTGAATAAGCAGTTCTGCATCAACGACTTCATTCCGTCGGAGGGTTCTTGCCACAACAGCGACCCAGTTCATCGGAACGCCAAATATCACGTAAACACTTGTTCGCAAGAAGAGTTGCGCGCAGCTCAGTGGCTAAGTGTGGCTGCTATTCTTCACTTCCACGGTAAAATACCTGTATGGCAGGCAGATAAGGCGCGATTATTGGCGGCTTTTGACAGGCTTCTCTCTTGAGTTCGGTTGAGGGTATTTTTCAGGTGATATGCAGGTGATATGGAGAAGTTGAAGCATGGAATACGATAGGAAAGCACTTTTTGAGCAAGAATCTCATGGGCTTTGGATCACGGCGCTATTTCGAGGCCCCCGGATTCTTAAGGGGGTAACGGCGGCAGATCCTGGGCTTCAACAGCGTGGGAGGATCAAGGAGATACACTTGAACATATCTGCTAGCCAATAACATCTACATACAACATGAAAATGACCCCTTGTATAATACGTGATTTGACGTGATTTGCCGTGATTTGCCATGATTTCTTGCTACCCCAGGATATAATATGAAGAGCTTCACCTTTGACAGAGGCATACTATATTTTGATACAAATTAGCGAGTTACGTTGACTTGTGTCGACGTAACTCGTAAATTGAAATAGGTTGAATGGACTAACTACTTCTAGTGTAGGGTATGAAATTCAATAAATGTGAAGGTAAATTGTGCGAGTGCTGTACTCACTTAAATAAATGGCTAGAGCTGAGTGGGATATATGGCTTGGTAGAGCGGCTGTATCATATTCCGTTGTCTAGTTCAACTTGATATACAGCAACATTCATTCTGTGAGGTAGTTTAGTTGGTTGGGCATAGGCACAAGTAGGGTGCATGGTTCTCTTACCGTGCTGCTGCCATAAGCTAGCAATAAAAGACGTCTTATAAAACAAGAGTCGCCGCTGACTGGAATAGTGAATATGACAATGAAGATAAAGGTACAGTCGTTGCTTTGAGAGAGCTCGTAAAATTGCTAGAGGATAACATACAGTCTATCAAACTGTTACTCATTCATTATTATATAGAAGTAGTTGGAATATGATTACTTAACTAGTTATTAATCATCTGGATCTGTAACAAAGCACAAGAATTGTTTAACCAATCTGCAAGCAGTATATCTATGATTTTCCAAATTTTACTCTCAACATTACCGTACATATATCGTACCTGGTCTTACAGCCTCGTTCCCATTTTGAGCTAGCCGTACTTTCGTCGAAGTGCTGTACAAATCTTTTGGTGTTATATATATCACTTTTTCTCCGACAGATCCAACTTATAAGATCAACTTATAACATCGAACTGATTCAACGTCCATCTTCTTACCTTCACAAAGCCTATAATCGTCAAAATCCTTGTCAAATCTTTCAAGACGCAACGCGTAAGAAATATGGCATCTGCCTCAAACCCATCCAATAGTAAGCCAATGCCCCTTCACCCAACCCTATCGATAAGTTCGCGAAAAGATCATGTTTATAACTAAGTTACAGCGGGAGTAAAGAGAAGCAAATGGAGACCCGGTATCCGTGCTGAATGGGATGGAACTTATATCATGAACAGGATGGCGCCTCTACCAGGAGATGTAATAGATGAAGAGGTTAGTCAAAAATCTCTATTCTACCCAAAACACTTCCCGCATCTTGATGACAAGAAACAAAAAGGACGCACAAGAATCAATACGATCTGAAAGCCCATCACCACAAATACCATCACCGTCGCCGGCAAGGCTCGCACAACAATTCGATACTTTGCTTGAAGAAATTTGCGGAGAGGCTGTATCCTTTGAGGAAAATCCTTTGGCTGTGGATCGCGCCATAGAGCAAACTAGGAAAGTAATCGGCCCCAAAATAGAAGCAGCCAGACTACTCGATGTAGATATTGCGCGAAAAACAAAAGCCGCTAAGTTGCTCCGGGAAGCGGCTGACTTGGAGGAGGCGGCACTACAGAACTTAGACGACTTTGTGCATCTCAAGAGGCCATCCCTCGAAAAGATCGAAATGGTTGCTCGGTTGTTTGATGAGAATGAACAGACCGAAGACTTGATGGAGTATACTGAGCTGTCAGGTGAAGACGTCTATCTGCCATTGTCAATATTCAGTCCTATCAGAACATGGGATGATCCCTTTCAACGCCCAGACGATCTAATGGCACGTCGTTGGCTTCAAAAGCACGAAGATATCATCGATAAGCGTATCCGCGACCCAAAGAAATTTTGTCCCCAATGGCTCTTTCAAGGAAATATAGAATGCAATAAGATCTTCTGCTCTGGCTTAGCCATTCCTTGCTGTGTCGAGCTTAGCGATTTCTCAAGACCTTACCCAAACAGTATCGGCTGTTTAGATATGAACTGTCCATTCATCCACATAAAACAATTCTGCGGAGAAGACTTCGAGACTGGCGGCCTGCATAATCCTCCCAAAGAGTGTGAGAATATAGACCCTAAGCATCGAATGGAGTGTTTTCATAAGGATACTTGTTCAGCCACAGAGTTTAGTATCGGACAATGGTTTGCGGTTGCGGCTTATCTCCATAGTCGGGATCTTTGGGGTGGTAGTCAGTCGGATTTTGAGTAGATATTCGTGGTTTGATGATGGGAATAGATAATATGGGTGGGTTTGGCTATTTTCTGCTTCTTCTGGTAGTAATACTATTATAGAGCGATCAGTTGGTTTCGGAAATTTGAGTGCTTTATCGGGATTTAAGGAGGGTTTTCATCGGGGTTCTCCAGTACATCTGACAAATGTTCTGTCCCTACATTAGTTAGACAGCATATCATCGCATACCTACACCAAATTATAAGATAACTTGGAACTTTTTATTATACAATAGTGAAACCTTGATATCTCAGCTGTTTTGTAATTTTGTATGAACCTTGCCCCAAAATCTTCACTTGATTTGGGCTTGAATGTCCATTTTCATCTGATTTAACAAGGCTGAGTTAAACATCAAGATTGATAATTAGCCTTTGCTCGGTTGATTTATTGATCTTTACCTTACACTAATAACATCACAACTTACAACAATCTCTCCTACCCACACAATGCGCACACGATGGCGCAAGTAAACCCCGAGCTCTTGTCATTAGATGAGCTCATTTCGATGTATAGAAATAAAGCCGACTCCACTCTTCATGATACTGAGTAAGTTCTTTCACCATCATAGAAATATTCCTTTGACTAATTTTATGCTAGGGACAGTCACCAGGTTCAACCAGAACAGACAGAAAATGCAGCGGAATCATTGGCAGTCCAAAGAAGTAAATTTGATGATTCTCCGCCGTCAAAGCAAGTACACATCGCACGCGAACCGCTGGATGCCCAAGATGTTAGTTTTGAAGAATGCAAGCCATCAAAACAAGCACAAAATGCAACAGAACCTCGATGGTGGAACTCTCAAGGGAATCAAATCCGCAGCATTTGTCCATACGACCTGGTCGGAGATCGCAAGCATGCGGATGATCATTCTTGTAAACTATACAGACTTTGTCCCGTATGGTACATGAATTCCTATTACTAACTTAGCTGACATAATGTCTTTAGACTATTCTAGAAGGCAAACCATGTATTAAGCTCGACTGTCCGTATAAACACGCCCAACCAAGCTGCCTACAATACCTCCAAGAAGGGAAATGCAACGAACATGCGCAAAATCACTGGAAGAATATAGACCATGAACCAACAGCTAGATCGGCAAGGCTTTGGTCTCACAATTCCATAGCAGACCATATCACAAAAGAAGCAGCATCTCCAGGGGGGAGAAAGGGTATTGCTGGACACCTTCCTGGCACGGACATTGATTCATGTGTATCACAAACAATTGATACAATTAAACAACTTTGCGATAAGCAGAGCCAGCTATACATCACAGCGGGCTCTTGTCTTTGGAGTCAAGCGGATGGTAGCAAAAACGATCAGATATATGGCGTATTTGCGTGCATCGTACTTGCCACACCTGCCTATCAAACAGAAGAGGAGAAGTATCGCTTCAAATATCATGCCAAAGTCAAGACTCACTCGGTCAAGCGACGCAAACACTCGCCTGGCCTCATAATCAAATTCTTCGGCAAGGAATACAGGTGCCATAATCTCGAAGACCTGAGCGCCCGTGGATTTGACAGGCCTCAGAAGGAAACCAAGTATGGTGACACAATGATTGCACAAAGATTAGGATTTGACTCCTCGAGTAAGACCTACCATCCCAACCAGACCAGTTTGTGTATTAACTGTCGCATGTTAGGAAGTTTCTACGTTCCCAAGAGAATAATAAACGAGGTTAGACGAGATGTCAAGGTGACGCGCGCTTGCAAATGGTTGACTTGCGAACAAATATCACGTATTTTCGGTCTTTTCGGAACGTTGGAGAGTGTTGTTAAGACACCAAACAAGATTCCCGATGCGGACTGTAAGTTCCTCGTCACATTCAGTAGAAGTATCGATGCCGGTATTGCCATAAATTGGATGCAGCGCTTTCAGATCGTTGGCAGGGACATTGGGTTGGAATGGAATGGATGATATTGTATTTATGGGAGAATATGTATACGTAATCCGTTGTCCCATGAGCTGGAGGGGGATATGGCCTGCTTAATGTATATTAGGATATACATATGTAGTTGAGTGGGTGGGAAGATCTATCAGTTGTTTGGAAGATACGTATTGTGGCCTGGCAAGGGCAGTTGCAGCAAGTATCTCTTCACCGCCTATTGTACCAAGCTTAGGATAGCAAAACGACCCAATATACTCAACTACATTCATACTAAGGTGTGAGTATTTATACTTCCTGTGATCGCACTAAAATCATTAACGAACCTGCCTGTATGTATACACGTTCATTCCATTTTACCTTTCATTACTTGGAATTGTTCCAAATATAGGTTGGGGCTCTTGGGTACAGCGATTGGAAATTGCTTTTCTTCATCTCGTCGTACATCCATTTTGATTGATTTGTACAGAAAGTAAGTTGGTAAGTACAAGAATTAAAAAAATCTCGAGTGTACCTAAGACCGGTCTAAGAAACCAATTGTGCTTGAATTCCCAGGTAAATCTGAGGACAACTGGTTCCTCTGACTTCACTTGCCGTCGTCCTAGCCTGCTGCGAGCTTTTTACCAACCAAGCTGTCTATTTCATCTTCTATATATCTCCTACAACGGATCAAAGTAGCCTTATCTAAAATAAAAAGTAGATTTCAGCAATAACTGCCAATATTTAGCTCCTCTCATGTGTCAACATGCAAAGTTTACCTTGCCAATAAAAAGGACGAGATATCAACTACAGTAATCTCGCTTAGCGGCGCTCCAACACTAAGCCGCTTGGCATTTACCCCTAATGACCCATGTAGTAGAAATGAAAGCAAAATAAGCACCGGTAAATGATATAGCTTGGTCACTATAATGTATATAATGGGGGCGTGTATACTGTATTGTGTTGCTATATCCATCCTGAAAGCCCGACCACTGTACGTCACGTCAATACCTCTTCGAACGAACAACCCCGAAAATGAAAATCAGAAATGTAGAAACTCGGTACTACTTCCTAGATGATTGATCGATTACTTTCTTGAATGATATTTGTAACCCATTTATCCCTCCGCCGGCCTAGCGCATTGGACCCGAGAAATCGGTCTCCTATACCATATCATGTTAAACCCTCCTCTCCCACCACGAAATCCGAAATCCGAAATCCGAAACCTGAGATCATGTTTCCCCGCAGAGACACAATTAAATCAAGCGCAGTTTCTCTCCATGCGCCCCTCCATCCATTTAAGTTATCCGGTGTACCAACAAAATAACTGGTACACCGGGAACCTATTCGGAGGGAATTTCGTCATCAGTCGACATATTCATTAGCATCCTCATACCCCTCAACGGAAGAATCCTCAATGCCTACAGATCCCCTCATCACCTTCCTCTTCTTATGCCTTCTACCCATATCTTCCGAGTCCTCACTCTCATAATTCCCATTCGCATTATCAGTATCAACACCCTTGCGCTTCGATTCAACAGCAGATACATCCGGATGGTCTTCACTCACATCACCCATATCACGTTTCAAGTTAAAGGTGCCGGTAAAAGTGAAATTCGTGTTAACCAACCTCTTCACTTCCTTTTGCAAGCTGGAAACTTGGGCAATTAGCGCGTCGATTTGGTTTTGTTGGGCGGATATTAATTCGGTGTGTTGCTGGAATTGTACACGGCAACAGTACTCAACGTTTTGGTTTTCTGGTGATTGCCGAAGGGTGCTGATTTCAGTAGTTGTCGGGCTCTGCGGATCGAATGTTGATACAGTCATCGAGTGCAGACTGTCCAGTCTTTGATCTAAGATGGGATAAGATTGCGAGCGTGAACCTTCCGATTCCGAATCTGTAATAGAATTGACACCGTCAGGAACCTTTAACCCCAATCCAACAGTCGAATCTGTATCGACCGAAAAGCCCGATCCGACAGCTAAGCCCTGTTCATCACTTAACCACGATTCCGACCTCAGCTTTTCAACTAATCTCGCATTTAACTGCCGGCCAAAACCAGAGTTTACATTGCTATTGTCGACAATTGAAGACCTAGCGTCTTGATCTTCTTCGTTATCCACTTCGTTATCCTCTTCGTTATTCTCTTCGCTATCCACTTCACTAACCTCCTCTTCAACCGAAGAAACCAACCCATCATCGTCATAAAATGCCTCGTACCCACTCCAATCATGAATTATAGCTTCCGGTTCCTTAAGTTTTTCTTCCGTCAGACCGATCATGAATATTCATAGATTGGATATGCATACCTGTTGCTGTTCGCGTCTGATTAAAGCTGCAGCCCCATTGCCAAAAAGTTCTACAATATCAAAATTCGCATTTAATAGGTGATTCATTTTGGTAGGTACCTGAATGTGTGATGTGTTAGGTTGTGAGGATAGGTGGGTATTGGTTAGGAGTAGTGGAATATGTCAGGACAGTGTTTTGAGAAAATTCAGTGGTTATTTTCTGTGCTTAGATGCGAAATGGTGGTTGTAAGTGGGGAGTTTAAGTCTGGAGTGGGAGATTGGAGAACTATTTATGCCCCTTGATTCTTCACGGGGTGATTTGTAGTCGAGCTCAGAATTTCAATTCTATTGTCAATACTTTCGGACAATTGTAGTATTGTTGTAAGATGTTCTTACTATCTTCTCACTTTTGAACCAATAGCAAGAATTGAATGAAGTTCATTCAAAACATCATCAAAGATACGACAAGCGAAGAGTGAATATTTTGGTTCTCGAGGAGGAACAGGCAAGAATTTGATCGAATGTCAAGGACAATAGCATCTAAAATCAAGACAATGGTGAAAGTATACACTTTTTCCATGTTCCCCGGTCTGAGTGGTAAAGTTCAATTTGAATTACGTTAAGCATGTCTTATACAAAGACCTATCATTAAGCACATGGGTGTAGAATGAGTATGGCGGAGGTGTTTTTATCATTTCTCCAACGTGCAAGCTCCTGATTCCTCATTTTACTTTTCAGAAGCATATTTGTTAGTGATAAATACATTGATAGCTTTAGCAAAGACCACTGCAATTGCCATTTGATTAAGTTATCCTTGATGGCTCAGATAGAACAGTGCAAATAACCGATGCTAGAGAGTTTACGAGTAATTGGTCCAGTCTCTTGCCAAACATCTTCAACTAATCACTTGATCTTCCTGCACAGCACCTCAGCTTCCTTCGTCATCATCGAGCAGCTCAAGTACGACACCATAATTCATTTTTACCAACTCGAGACAAGCAGCGGGATACGTCGCTATGAGTGGCGGTTGCAATCTCGCACGTTCGGCTACTGGCCATTACTGGAACTTCCATGCTTGAGAACATCTCTATGGAATGTCAACAACATGATTCAACTGCATGTGGATGCAACTTACGACAAAAAGACGCTTATAATTATCCATTTGCTTATAATTATCCATTTCCCGCCCCTCGCCGGATCCCGTCCTTTGCAGCAGGCTTCCCGTAAAGCTGTTTAGATGGGAAGTTCTTGAAGTTACTTCTCGTGCGCTGAACTGTTGAGGGATATCGGCTCTGCGAGCACAAATGACGCATTGCTTGTTTCCTTCTCGTTTCTCCAACTCCGATGACTCATAAGCCCACTCTGGGAACCATAATTGGCAAGTATCACATGGGCGACTAGGCGCAAGGGTGCCAATTGGACCGCATCCAGAGGAGCCCTGGGTGTGGCGAATAACGTCATCAAGGGCTAGCTGGTATTCGCCTTCTGGGCTGCGACTTTCGAATCGGGGGGTCCTGTGTGCAGGAGCGTATTTGCCAGAGTTACTGAGGGCTGTTAGAGTAGGCGCAGCCGCCATTTTCTCTACAACTTCAATTGGAACTCCCCTTCGAAAGATGAAAAAGTCTTCGATGTCGAAATAATGATCGAATATTATTGGAGATCGATGTTTGAATTTGCCTCTTACACGATCAAGATCAATCAAGCCACTTCGAACCATCAAATGACCATACTTCCAGAGCAACGCGAAATCGAATTTGATCTTCCATGATATCATCTTCCATGTTCCTCCTAGATCGTTCTCTCTAAGATTTCCATGCTCTGTCCTGAAATCAATCCTTGGACATACGCCAGCTGCATCAAGCAAAGGATCGAGGCAACAAGCCACAAAACGACGTGGATCCATGTTTACACATCCTATGATATGTATGTTCGGGATGGTTAAGATACGATCACTATAGCGTTGAAACCAATCGACATCCATGAGTCGACTCTGAAAAAATGTCAAATGCTGATAATTGTGAGCACCTTCTTCTGGCAGTGGGATTGCTTTAATTTGGGCGCTAAGATTCTCACTTATAGGCAATTCATTTGTGCGATTTTGGAAACACGTTGTTGGTACGGGGGTAATGAGTTTGCTTGGCTTGTTATCGAGCACGGTGGTACCAATGCTGATGTTGGGTAATGTACAGCCGTCAGACCAATGTGCCACGGCTGCCAGACAAGTGTAGATGTCCAAGGTGATATCATCAGGAAATTCGCGGGGGCCTAATGCTTTTGCGAATTGAATGTAAGGACTAGCTTTATGGGCAGGAGTGATTAGAAGATCGTCTTCTTGTGCATGAGTGTTTGGAAGACCGGTTTCATTTGTAGTGACGATGGTTGTATTGTCGTTTGTTGCTGGTGTAGTAGAAGATTCCGTGTGGCTTGCAGATCCAATGACTGGTAGCGGATGGATATTGCCCGAATTAGAGACCGGGGATTCAGGATTTGTGTCGGATGGTTTGACGGATGGCGTAGCTGATGAGAGACCACTTGATGTGCCATGTGAAACCCTCAAATTGTCGATGTTCTATTCGAGTTAGTATCCATGTCCAGTAAACATCACTTGTTTCTGTGGTGAGTGATATTGACAAACCTCAGAGACAAGTAACAAGGATTGGTTCAGCTGAAGTTCATCCTGCTTGCTGCGTTCGGGATTTTGCCGGTGTGCCGATTCATCTTCCTGAGCTGATCTTAGATGGCCCAAAATGGGAGCCAAAATATTTGTTCGTTCCTCGGAAGTGAAATCATAATTAGAGGCAACCTATTGATATTGAGATTGGGTCTTTTTGTTGTGGCCGAATGAGTTGTTTGTACTTACTGATTTTACGAGTCCATCAAGATAGTGTACACGCCGAATTGCACGACTTAGTTGAATCTCGTTGCTTTTGATAGACTCTTCTACTTCTCCATGTCTTTTCAAGGTATCGGAGGCAGTACGAAATTCTAGAGCCAACTGCTCTCTGGTTTCTTTCTCCATGACAGCACTTTTCGAGCGAATTCAGTAAGCATGAAATAGAATTTTGAGACGTGCTTATGATGGAAGATGTTATTTTATCTATATCGAAAGAGCAATGTAAATAAATGCCAATCTAGGAAGAGAAGGGAACTAGATCGTGCGGAGCCATAAAATTACTTACATGTCAGCCCAAAGGCGCTTCTTGTTTGCCTGGGTAATAAGTAATTGAAGAGAAGATGGGCTGTGTGATATAGCGGAAGATCAAACGCTCATAACGTACGTAGATAGGGCAGAAAAGAAACACAGTACGAAAGGAAGTCGATTGAGGTGGGAAGAAAGGAAAAAGTAAAGAATTAAAGAGGTAAAGGATTAAAATCGTTAAGGTAGTATAGAAGATAGTAGAACAGGGTGAGAAGTGAAATTTTATTAAACCAAAGCCAGAAGTTTGAAAGAACATGAAATGTGGCAGAAGGTGAATGTTTATTAGGTAGTTTTTCTAACTTGACTTTGCAAAATTTCACTCTCTCGAATTACCGGGTAGGTGAACTCTTGCCTGCCTACCTAGGCAACTCACAGCTAGCCTCGCTCGCCCCATTATTATCGTTGCCTACAATATAAGAGTGTTTGAAATAGTATTAATATGGAATGAAGTATGAAAATGAAAATGGTTTTGGGGCCATGAAATATAATATATAAGTATAACTTCCTCAAGACTGGTAATTCGAAGATTTTACTGCTGGCCATTGGGGTGCTTACACCTACATTTGTTGCTGCAATCGAGAAACGCCAATTCCAAGATTGGTGTGAGAGTAAAAGAAATCGTGTAGGAAATATGTGTCAAGCTAAATTATCTTACTACTCGAAGGACAATTCCGAATCTTGACAGCGGTAGAATAACCTGTATCAGGACTGTAGCTTTCTACACTCACTTGCGATCATGAAAGATGACAACATGTATAATCTGGGACAACAAAAAAGCAGTTCGTATATACTCATCTATCTTCAATAGCCATCATCTCAATTTCTAGTGTTCTTAATATACTATTTGTTGTCATTATTCAAAAACATTCATGACTACTCCTCACTGTGTTGCCAACTTTTTAAGTCTCACTCACTGTTTTTCAAGACAAAAGAAATACGAAGAAACCTTCCGACAACACACTTATTTCAGATTTGCCAATTCTCCTCTGATCAAAATATGTGATGGGATTATTATCTATATTAGAATAATTGCTTTGACACCAACGCCACCTACTAGATGAGATATTCCTCGTTGTTTGGTATATCCGAATCCAAAGAACAGAATCGATAGATTTTACCATACCAATGGCTTTCTCAGACGTTGTATCCTTTAATTGTTGATTCATGTGAGAACTTTTTATAGAAGTTTGAACGCATTGGAATTAGAGCGGGGCTGGGTAGTGGAACTGGTGAAATGAAATATGGAATGGGAAGTGAATTTAAGAGACGCAGTGGTAGGGTAAAAGGGTGTGTGGAAGGTGAAATATGATTGAACCGAGATCATGGTGCCATTTCTTTACCTAGGCAACCATTGAAAGAGGTACTCGAGCGGGGTTCAAGTGAATTAACAAGTACTTGTATGTTTTTAATGATGATATCCCCAATCATGGACTAAACTCATATTTTCTAAGTGGGTAGATGTCAGTGGAAGACAAGCGCGTGACCATCCAAGTGAATAAGTATTCCCCGCCCCGATTACCTCACGCCAAATTATCACGACCTGTACAGATAAAGTTTATTCAGCATTGCACTTCTCATTTTGTTTAAAAGCTTTCCTTTCCCTCTCCTTGAAATTTATTTCTCTCCAGTCCACAAACTACACCGGGTATCAAGCTCGAACTTCTGAGCTAAAGTTCGATTCTGTGGGGATATGAGGGTTGATGGCATGTATCAAACAAGGGATTCTGATGACTTCAAGGAGAGCGGTCTCGCTCGATCTGTTTTCTGGATGTTTGTTGTGAAGTGTTGAGTTGGGAGGAAAGTAATAACAATCAAAATGAGACGAAAGCAGAGTATAAAGTCTGGAGATGAAGTGAAAGTGCGAGATGTAAGTATTAAGATGGGATGAGAATGATAGGAGGCTAATGAAATACTTAAGTTGAAAGAATAGCTAAATGAGATGAAAGTTTGAAGTATGATAATCATGATTCCATGCTTGCCCAGATTCGGGAATTCGAGCTTCATGGAACTGTACCTCCTTTATAAGGATAACCCGTTAGGTATAGTAACACCGCAACAAAGTCTCCCTACAACAGGGTTATCTACAATCGAGTCTCTGTGTTTCTTACCCCCAGAAGCATGGAGCGGGTTCCCTTTTAAAGGATACGAAGGTCTCCATTTTGAGAAGCTAATTTGGACGAGTCAGCTGGTAAGCTGGCAAACTCGAGGTCATCAGACGTTCTCTCTTTGATAGTATTGATTTACTGCAGCAGATGTAAAACTCCACCGATTCGAAACAAAGATGAGGAGAGGAACTCGTTTTCGAGAGTCTATTATCTTCGAAGTGAATACCAGTACTCAAAAAAGCAAGTGAAATTCAAACCGTGTGAGTGAATCATACGGCATATTATCTCAACGCTGCCCAAATAAATCTTTCCTGGCTATTCTATTCTATTCTACAGATCAAATTGAAAGCGTTTCCCTCATATTCACCCCGCTCATATTCCTTCTTTGTTGGTATGTAGTAAATTTATCAGTTCCTAAATGCAGTATGTTTAGGCTCCATTCAATAAATGAGCACAATTGAAAAATATCATACTTACTGGCATATTGAATATGTAGGGCCCTCCTAACAAATTAATTCAACACACTTTGAGCAACAAAACTCACTCACCTTTTACTCGGCCAGTACAAATTTGAGTAAATGGACTCGTTTTGAAGTTATCATCTCACACAAAATACATATCACAGTGAATAATGTAAGAATTACGGAGGAAAAATATTCAATTATTCATCCAAAGTAAATAAATACCATTAAGTATTCACCCATTCCCACCAAACGCCTTGTTGAGTACAGTAACAAATTGACAATTCAAATTCCCATGCCATCGCTTTCTTTAGGTATCGTATCCAAACAAATCAAACGTCGCTCATCGAATCTTACCATTATCATCGTTGTCGTCATCACTGAGTCATTAATATCATCGTCGTTCACATCATTCATTGTCCAGCTCTCAATACCTCATCTTTCCTCTCATCCGCACACATTTTTCGCTCTCCTACGCACCACTCTTATCCTTCTTGCTCTTTCTACCCCATCTACTCTTCTTCTTCTTCTTTTCCCCAACCCCAGCATTCGCAGCTTCACCTAGAGGAAATTCACCTTCTAACGGCGTCACAGCAGCACTACTCCCACTTTCTCCCTCACCACTCCATTCCATATTCGAACTGGTGGCACTTGTAGGCGTCAACCCATCTCCTCTCCTCTCACGATCATCCTCAGCTATCGTCCCAAACGCAGATCCCGAACCGGAGCCAATACGACCCCCACTGAGCGGTATATCCAACCTAGAAAGAGAACGAGACGAGCCTTCATCATACAAAGGGAATGCTTCAGTGGATGCCTTGGTGGTCATGATGGTTGGAGATAACATATCCCTTGGTGATGAGAGATTTGAGTATCGAGCTTCTTGCGGGTGATTAGAGAAACCTTGACTTGGGAGATAATGGTCTTCGTCTAGCTGTCTCGGCGAGTATTCTTGTCTGTAGGCAGGTAGAGATGGCTGTCCATAGCTGGCATTATAGGGGTCCTCAGCTTGGTACCTAGACTCATATCCTTCTTCCCTGTAGCCCCGCGGACTCGGTTCGGATGGATGAGAGTACCTGGCATCATATGTGTCCTCTGGTGGGTACCTTGACTGTGATTGTCGAGAATACGAGGGGCTGTAAGAGTCTGCGGCGGCATACCTAGACTGAGATTCATCTCCGTAGCTTGGCTGTGATGGTCGAGTATAACTGGGAGCATAAACCTCTTCATCTGGAGATCGAGTTGCGTACGCACGTCCATAATTAGG
This sequence comes from Rutstroemia sydowiana, assembly GCA_000812895.1. Taxonomy (NCBI): domain Eukaryota; kingdom Fungi; phylum Ascomycota; class Leotiomycetes; order Helotiales; family Rutstroemiaceae; genus Rutstroemia; species Rutstroemia sydowiana. Next base: position 20,380 of record JWJB01010273.1, read on the forward strand.
GTCCGATGGACGGGAATAGCTGGCACTGTACCTGTTTTCATCCGGAGATCTAGGAGCGTATGCACCCCCATAGCTTACATCTGATGGACGTGCATAATCAATCCCCGTAGGTCGAGTGTATTCTACGGTTGTAGGGCGAGAAAACTCTTGGGTTGTTGGGCGGGAATAATCATCGGTTGGTGATCTGGCTGGGTATTGTTCTCCATAACTGCGTTCTGATGGGCGAGAATAGTCTTCGGTTGTATGCCTTGAGTGATATCCCTCTCCGAAACCAGTACGGCGATATTCATCTCTTGGTGAAAATTGTCTAGTTGGGGAGTAGTCCTCAGTTGGAGAGTAGTTTTCGGTCGGTGATCTGGACTGATATTCTTCCCCGTAGCGAGTTGCTGATGTATGGGAAATGATAGGGGCATACTCTTCTTCTGTAGAATACATGGATTGCCTTCCTTCCCGATAACCAGGCTCCGGTTGTGGGAAATAGTTGTCAAACCCGGCACTAGAATCACCTCGCGAAGATGGTATTGGTTCCTCATCGATGAAAGGATCGTCTTGTATCCCACGTCTCGTCATTGGAGGAGACGCTATATCAAAATTGAATCCCGTCCTGGATAGGCTAGACTGTGGTAGGAAAGAAGGTTCTGGCCGTTCATCGCTATCATCTTGCATTGCATATCTTCCTATGGGTGGTGGGGGCACTATGCGGAAACCGTCTCCTATATTGGGTTGTCCACGGGAATATGAGACTGGCTCATCATCACTATCTTCTTCAAACTCATATCTTCCCGCTGGTGGGGGTACCATATCAAAAGCATCGCGGGATTGTCCTCGAGGGGGCAGTGGTTTTTCATCGCTATCGTCTTCCATGGCGTATCTGCCAATTGGAGGTGGTGGCACGATGCCAGGATTAAAGCCGGAGCGAGATTGTCCTCGAGAGGGTAGTGGTTCTTCGTCACTGAACCCACCATACGCATCTTCCTGGATTTCTCTTGTAGCGATTTGAGGCACACCAGGGAAGCTAAATCCATCGATGGTAGCGGCATTGAATGGCTGAGTTATAGGAGGTGAATAAGCGCTTCCATCTGAAGTATACTCTTCGGGTTGTATCTCTCGACTGTGGATTTGCGGTTCTCCAAATGGATTTCTGGAATTGAATGGTTGAGTGGCAGAAGGAGAGTACCCACTTTCATCTGACATGTAGTTCTGAGTGTGCGGCTCTTCGAGTTGTACCTGCCGACTTTGGATGTGCGGAGCCTCGAATGGGTTCGTCGAGACAAGTGCGTCGGAGTGTTGCTCGGCACCCCTCGCATTGAATTGGGCGACCCGCGACGCTACAGACATATTTGTGGAGACAAAAGGATTGGAGCTTTGTTCAACAGGATTTTCAAACCCAGGTGAAATATTCCTTTCATTATCAACTTCCCGTTCATCCGGCTGCAAGTTATCATCGGTTACATCAAGGTAATCATACCCAGTAGTCTCTTGGATAGGGATTTCTTCGCTATGAAATTGAGGCTCTTCCTCTTGTCGCAGTACATCACCCATCACAGGTGGCTGGGGATTGGAAACTTCGCCTATTTCGACTACATCTTCATCTCCGTTTGGAGTTTCTTCGCCACTAACAGATGCACTTTCACCGCCCTCAACTTCCTCAATTGGCTGGTCAGGTAATGCCACTTCTTGATGATCGGACTCGGTTGAGATTTCCTCATTTTCTGGTTCAGTGCTTTGGATTATCTCCTCGCTCGGGGGTGCATTTTCAACGCTGGGGAGTGTGTCTTCAACGGCCGGGGCACTTTCTGAAACGACATCGTCTTCAATCACGATTTTTTGAGCGGCATTTAGTTCCTCCTCACCCTTTACTTCACTGCTAATAGCATCCGCTTCGGGCACGGCTGAACTATATTCTGTTGTTTGCTCGAGCTCGGTCTGATCATGATTCAGTACGCCGGGATCTTCCACTGGTTCGATGGGCTGTTCTAAGACCTGGGTAGTGTCGGACGTGTTTTCAGCAATGTCTGGGACGACTTCTGTATTCTCGGGTGGCATGTCATCTGTCACAGCGGGGTCACTTGGCTGATCCGTATTTTCGGGCGTGTCCTGAACTTTCTCTACCGGGATGTTATCTGCGCTTTCAGGTGGTATAACCTCTGTGCTGACGGGGTCGCTTATCTCTTGAGTAGACTCTATTGCCTGTTCTGCACTTTCAGTCGCGTCCTTTTCTTCTGGAGTGACCTCTACATTCTCAACTGGAACATCATCTACCTCTCTCGGGCTGCTAGGCTCACTTGGCAGTTCCGAGCTTTTAGGCATGTCCTCATCCCCTGAAACGACCTCTACAATCTCAATTGGCACGTCATCTACCTCTGCTTCGTTGCTGACATCTTCAGTAGGCACGCTCGGTTGTTCCGTATCTTCGAACGGTTCATCACTCCCTGAAATAACCTCTGCATTCGCTGTTGGGAAGTCATCTACCACGGAGGGGTCGCTGAGCTGTTCGGTACTTTCAAGCTCCTTTGTGACTTCCTCATTGTCGATATCAGTCGCGATTGATGGTTCTTCCATAACCGGCTCATTTGGCATTTCTCCGGGGATGTCGTTTGTCTCGGCGAGATTGGGGTCACTCTCCAACGCCTCAGTTTTTATTTCATTACCCTCGCTTGCCTCGGCATTTGCCGTTTCCTGTTCTTCAATACTTTTATTTGACTGGTCATCGAGGGTTCCAGCATCGTTTGGTTCTTCCATCGGAATATCGCGACTTTCAACAGTCGATATAGGAGGTTGGCTAGCTTCTTCTCCCGATGGAGCAGCACTATCTTCTACCGCAGCTTCTGGGCTACTTCCCCCTTCTGCCATGGCCTTAGTGGCTTGCTCGTTAGCGGCTGTCTTAGCCTCTTCCTCCGCAATAATCCTCGCCATATGCTCATTCATCGCGGCCATTTCTTCTCGTGCTCTGACATCTTCTGGATCTTCAAGAGAAGGGACGTCTTCACTCTCAACCGGTGGAATTTCCTCATTAGCGGCTTCTGTGGAGAGCTCTTCGTTGACCCTAAAATCATGCAATATTAGTGTTTGCAATTTAAAAGGTGGGTAATATTCATCCATTACTTTTCTTCTATGATTGGCACATCTTCAGAGGCTGTATTGATTTCCTCAATTGGTGCATCTAGAACAGGTTCTTCGATAGGCCTAATCGAAATTAGTAAACTTTCTTCTCCACTATCTCAAGTTGGGTAGCATGATATTATTGACTCACTTCTCTTCCTCCACATTTGGCTCTTCCACGGTTTGTTCCTCCACGATTGGCCCCTCTTCCGCAATGTGCTCTTCCGCAATGGGCTCTTCCGCAATGGGCTCTTCCACGATTGGCTCTTCCACGGTCGGCTCTTCCACGGCTGGCTCCTCTTCAGTAATTGGCTCTTCCAAACTTGGTTCCTCCGTAATAGGCTCTTTTTCGATTGGCTCTTCTGAGATTGGCTCCTCTGCGACAAACTCCTTTATAATGGACTCCTCCACGGTTGGCTCTTCTGCAGTTGGCTCCTCCACACTCGATTCGTCCGTACTTGGTGCATCCACATGTCTATTCTAGTATTAGCATATGATTTCCATTACGTGAAATCACGTAGAATATTGGTGTATAAATACTTCTCTATGTCTCCATCTCCTCCTGCATCTCCTCCTCCAACATCTTGTGTTTCAATTCCCTCGCCCTCACCATCTGGTTTATCCTCAGACCTACCATCGTTTCTCATTAGTTTACTTCTTATCCCAAACACCTTCTTCCTTACAGCACCAACGCAAAACAAAAAAACTCAATCGATATAAAAACTCACCCTTCAACCACAACAACCTCTTCCTCAACAGGTATCTCCTCAGTAACATCGGCCTTTTCATTTTCAATTGATTCTGGTACTGGATCAATTTTGGGTCTAGATGTGGTGCTCTTGTTAATAATCATAATCAATCTCTATATTTTCAATATAATGTGTTATATTGCTGAGTGAGGGGGGTCTTATTTACGGTTCTTCTGTTGTAGGTCTAGGATAGGTATTTTCGTTAGTAGTGATTGGATGAGTGGATTGCAAATTGCGCAGGTTGGAAGATGGTGGGAGATGGGGGTGAGATATGATTGATTGCAAGGCTAACTCACGCGTCTTCTGATATAACCTCTTCCAGTGTAGGAGCATCCTGGGTAGGACTTTCGAAGAATGTTAATATAATGCGTTCAGGAGAAGTGATGGCAGAGAACTTACGTTCCTTCTTCAGTGTTATCAGCGTCGTCTTCCTCTTGGATGCTCGGGTCGTCTGGATTGGGGGTGGGGGC
>JWJB01010274.1:0-31201 GCA_000812895.1 Rutstroemia sydowiana
TCCCACCTTTCACCCAAACCCATCGCTTCATACCGTCATCGACGCCCACTTAAACCCATCACTTCATACGGACATTGCCTTTCCGATCCCTCACCTAAAAATATTTCCTTCATATCAAAATCCAAAAATACCAATCCTACAATCATGAGGCGAACTTCTCTCTCTCGCTTGCGGAACCCTCTCCACTAAAAGCCGACGGCCCGACTATCGCGCCTACCTCCCCACGCTCATCCACATACCTCGCCCCGTCTTCCAAATCCTCACCATCCTCCAGCTTTCCCCTCAAAAACAAACTCTTCGCATATTCTCTCACGCACAATGCGCCCATTAACTGCAACAGCGTAGCTGCCACCACACCCGCCGCAAGCGTAACATGTAATAATGATACTATGCGCTGACAACCCTTCGGTGTCCATTCTTGCGCATATTGGTAATGAGTTTGTGTAGCTGCTGCTATCGAAGGATGTGACAAAGTTGAGGTTGAGGTGTGAATTGCGGAAGAAGAGGGGTTTGAAAAATCGAGATATATGGAAGCGGGGTCGCAGAGGGAAGCGGAAAATCGTTGAAGAAGACTGAGGACTAGGAATCGTGGAATCGAACATAGAATTGTGTCGATTATGAGGTAATTGGAGAAGATGGCTACACTGAGTGCATGTTCCTTTTGCGGGGGAGCGAAAGGTTAGTTAATGAAGCTAGATAGGTTGGGAATTGATGTTCGCGTGCGCGGCTATCTCGAAATACTGTAGAAGCTATGCATTCGAGATTTCGACAAAATGATTTATTTACTATTGGGGAAACCAAAAAATTAGACATACCCGTACAGCACCCACAAAGCCAAAAAGGCTTAAAATATTCGCAAAGTGTAAGTACCAGCCAAAATGACCGGCTATACCATATGGGTCATCGGGAAGTTGGTGGAACAATGCTGAACTGAGCGTATTGCAAATTAACGTTGTTAACGCTACGCAAATAGTAGCTCCTCTGGATTTCCGTGTTAGCATTTTGGCACTACTCTGTGTATTATTTCTTCTGTGTGACGACTTGTAGAAGTGTAATTGAAGGGAAAACAAAAACTAAATATATGTTACCTCGATCTTAAAAACCCCATCTTATTATTCGTTATTAATATCTCCAATTGATGGTAACGAATGAGCGATGAAAGCTCGTCTCTGAGCAGTGGGGGAAGGTTTGATTTCAAGCACAGATAGATGCGATACTGGTAGATGTGATGAGATCAAACATACGAAGAGTAGACCTGGTAGAAACAATATTCAAAATCACAAACAAAAAATTTAAAACATACGAACAAAGAAATGTACAAGTATTTCTAAAGATTTTGTAAAAAATATTTGTTTTCTCTCTTCTTCCTGCATGCACGCACGCATAAGCTCAAATAGGAATTACCGGATATAAGAATGCAGTTGTTGCTTGCTTGTTGCTTGAGTAATCATATCCGCAGATTCCGGACAATTTGCATGCATGTACATGTACAAGTACTAGTTTGTACGTACAGAAATGTAACCTATAGCTAAAATAGGAAATGAAAACCCTTTTCTAATAGAATTTGAAGTTATGCGATCTGGAGAGAGAAAGAGAATGTAGAAATTGTCGAGAATAAGTACCCTACATAAATGCGACATCGTCATTCTTATATGTAAGTGCCACTTAGTTCTGCCGACTTTTGATGTCAAATATATTGAATGATGGGCACTAAGTACTAGTATAGGATGATTTGCGCTTAGATTTTGTATGGTATTCTATGTTTTGGCGATTAGGGGTCTATAACATAGCTGCAGCTACTAGGAGCATTTGAAGATGGAATTTCATGATGATGATTTGTAGAAAATGTAAGCTAAAGTAAGAATGATGAATATTGTACGGTAGATATTTCGAAATTTTGACTTTGTTCTACAATGCCGGTTTTCAACATCCCGCAATTTCAAGCTTTTATCGCCGATTTTGCCAAGACGGCTCATGGGACCGTTGAACTACCGGTAGATTAGTTTGATTTGTCAGGTCGGGTGGAGATAGTGTTCAGGGCTAGGTTGCGCTTGATGCTGTGCGTTTTGTGGGGGATAATGAGATGTTTTTGGATCTGAAGATATATCATAGTTAGACAACCAGAAGATCTTGGATTTGAAGCACGTCACAAAGTTGTTGAAATGCCCAGATGATAAGAATTTAAATAATCAGAACCATTCCAACGCCGCTCATACCCCGCTGTGCTCGCTCGTTGAAGTCACCGAAGACGTACCTATTCCACTGGAGGATAATCGTTCGAAATTAAATGGTTCTGCAGCTAATGGCAAGCCAATGATAGACTTCCTCTTCAGAACAAACCGCGTAATATACCTGATAATCACCATGTTATGCATATCGTCATGAACAACCTTCACCGTCGCGTTCTCCTTCTCTACGACCTCCCACAATCTCTCAATCTCAGTCCTTTCTTCGCGAAATCCGGATTGAGCAAGGGCCCCTTTCCATATAATCTCAACGTCACTGGTTCGTTCGCGAAGCTTCTCCATGGCATTTGGAAGATCCATGGTAAAATAACCATATCCAGGATGGTAATATACAGACTGTATTTTATAGCCTGGCAGAGACCCTTCAAGGAGAAACATGGTAATCACCAACTTTCTGGTAGCGGAAGTTCTACATTTGATGAGTCGGAAGAATGTTTCAATCGCTGGGTTTATTGATTCGACAAAGCCTTCCGCTACTGAGTCTGATGAGCGAAATAAATAAGGACTGCGTGGGAAAGGTGGTTCTCGAGGTTGGGCCAGAAAGTGTTTCCGATTCACGGGAAGCGGGCAACGTTCCCCAGCAGAGGTCTCCCATGCACGCGGAGGTTGAGTGGTACGAAATTCCAACTGAGAAATTAAAGCACGGTTCTGTGGCCTAATGTTCTCCAACCATTCACAAACCGTACTCCATGTCCAATTACCCGAGAAAAAAAACCTATTCTTGCTGTAAAATACCAATGCGGCTTCGTCGGCTACTATACTATTGCATTGTAGAAGGCTCGACAACATACTTCGTATAGATGAAGTTGCAGCTTTGTATTCCCGTGCTTCCTTCAACGCAAGATCAAGCCAATGGTCATGGCCCCTTGCTAGTAGTAGCTCGCTTTCTGGATGTATATCACACTATGCTACGATAGGATGCGGGGTTGTCAAAGCAATCTCATAGCATTGATCGCGAAGTTCACGAGATAGAGTCAAGAACGATGTTTGAGGTTTTGGATTTGACGGCGAGGGTGAGAGTGAGAGTGATGTCAAGTCAGGTATAAGTCTGTCGCAATCTTGGAGGGGAAACATTATGGAAGAATGGCAATCGGATACCAATGTGTTCACTGTGAGTGAAAATTTGAGCAAGCCGAAAAAAACTTACTTGGCGGAGTAAAGAGGATGTACGAGGAAAGATTACGTATAATTGAGGATGGAGAAATCCAACAGTTATAAAAGTGGAGGGAAGGGCTCGGCTCTCAAGGTAGACACATCGGAGAAAATACACAGCACCCTGGATAAAATACTGCACGTCGTAGACCTGTACCAATAAAAAGTCTTCATAGTCTTACTACATTATATGGAATGCATCTTCTAAGAACAGTCAAATATAAAAGAAGTCAGCGCGCTCACTCCACATGCATCTAGGCGGAGGAAGAATGTAATCTTTCCCTCTTCTCTCTCTATCTGTGAGTTATCTATTCGAATAAAATGACATATCCAAAAAATGTCGGTATCAAGGCCATGGAAATATATGTGCCTGCACAGATACAGCTACTATTCTCGCAATTCGAATCACTGATCGATGAATATTCATTCACCTGCTGACTACCACAGTGTCTGGACCAATCACTGTTCGAGAAGCATCAAGGTGTTTCAACTGGCAACTATACAATTGGGTTAGGCCTTAAATACATGAATGACTGTACCGATAGAGAAGGTAAGATAGGCCGAGACGATCGGACGTCTCGAGGTGGGCACCGACTCGCTAATTGACAGGCAAAATCCGTCAAGTCAGTCCTCATGACACTATTCGAACCCTCCGGCAACAGAAGTCTCGAAGGTGTCGATAATCTCCACGCCTGCTACGGTGGCACGAATGCCCTATTCAACGCCATCAACTGGGTGGAAACGCGTTCATGGGACGGACGCGAAGCCATAGTTGTCGCATCCGACATAGCCCTCTACAAAGAAGCTTCCTCGCGTCCCACTGGTGGTACAGGTTGTATAGCTATACTTACTGGCCCCAATGCAGCGCTTTCGTTAGAGTCGAGTCTAAGAGACGTCTGCATACGAATACGTATGATTTCTATAAGCCGGATATGAAAGCCGAGTTCCCGACTGTCAATGGCTACGAGTGTATCACCTGCTACATCAGGGCTCTTGATGGATGCTACAAGGATCTAATTCATCGAGCTGATGTCAGTAGTGGAAATTCCGATGGTGACAGCAGGATGCTATAGAAAGTTCTTGACCTTCACACTCCCAATTGTAAGTTAGTCAGTAAATCGTACGCACGCCTCAAATACAATGACTGTCTAAGGTCGACCGATCCTTCTGGCTGGGAGGGGATTCCGAATGAGCTCCGTGGTCTCAGTTACGATGAATCTCTGAAGAAGAAAAAACTTGAGAAAACCGTTGTGGCTGTGACGGAAACCCAATCCAAGGAGCGAGTCGAGTTTTGCATTGTTGCGCCGTCTTTATGCGGAAATATGTGCACGGGTAGTCTCTATTGGTCTCTCATCGGCCTCTAAGCAATATCGATCTTCCCACGGCCGAAGGAAAGTTATTGGCATGTTTAGCGTGAGCTTTTCCGTTCCTATCCCACAATACATAATTCCCTTCTCTCAAAGGAAATTATCATAGGGAAAATAACCGACGCCGACGAGGAATACGAATTAGTATGGAAGCGGTGCTGCAAGTACCTTGTTTACTTTGAAGGTGACGGGTGACCTCACAAGAATGGTCCCGAAAATGGCTTTGATGACTCGCCTGAAGCAAAGACATATCTCTACACCAGAGGAGTACGAGCTTGTATGTTTTTGCAAAACCATTTAATCCCGAAAACATTTAACGGGGTCAAAAGGCCTGCGATCATCGCATGAAAGCTTATGGAAAGAACAATTATACACCTGCCGGCGATATCACTTCATTGCTCCGTGGAACATTCTTTTTGGACGGAATCGATAAGGCCTTTGAAAGAACTTATATTGTCAAGAAGAATTGGATGAGGAAATGTGGAGTTAAGACAATATTTATACAATTGAACAGTCCTGGATAGAAGATTTTGGCCTGACTCAGGTAGCCCATCGGTCGAAACAACCCATCCATTTATTATACCCATTAAAGTATAAGAGAATTACCTCGAATCTTTATTTCTATCTTAATATCTTCCATTATATAGATCTTTATAAATACAATTATAATAAAATAGTCAGTTAATAACAATGATAAAGTACATTTATTTTGTTAAAACAAACGAATGGGTCAAAATTGTCGGATGGGTCAGCGTACTTCGTATTGGCAGTTTTCTACGGCATTGGCGACCTTAAAAACTACCTACCTAGGCTAGAAGTTGGAACTAGCTTCAGTTTCTAAGGCAGGTGGCACAAAATGGAGATCCGTCAATGCCGATGCACAAGATGGGGGCAACGACAGGGAGCTTTTGAAGAATATCGGGTATGTCCCTAAGGTTAGGTACATGCAAGATATATACGCTAAAGGCAGAACGGCACAAATAAAACTTGTCAGATATCTATTACTTAACCTTCGGTACAGTACCTAGGGGGGCTAGGTACTTCTATAACAACATCGCTACTGTCGATCAGACAGTGAGTTCTTGATACCCGCGGACTAGAACATGTTTGAACATTCCATTCCAGAATAGTTCAAACGAATTGCCACCAATCTTGGTGATTTAGCTACTATCCCGGGAATTATAATGTGCTACAATTAAGCTCCATCGCCTGTACTGTACTGCTATAGGTAAGACTAGATTAAACTCTCCGGCTTGAGCTGAGCTGAGCTGAGCTTCGTTGAATAATTGATTTCGGACATGATCTGTATTTACCTAGGTATGGAGAGGTAGAGTTTTGTTTGAGTATGGTATTGGTATCATATGTAGTGGGGTTTAGTGGGAAGAGAGTCATTGGTACAATAAACGGGGAAGACTACATGGTGCATGCGCTATCTACTTGGTTAAGAATCTTGGACCTTTGATTATGAGATGAATGTTTGACTCTTTGACAATATCCAAGAATTCTTCCTATAAAACTCCGTCGATATGTTGAGATGGAATTCAATTATGGAACCAAACTCTAATAGTGTCTGAACTCCTACGAGTACCAGTACAATTATTTATAATGCCTACCAAAGAAAGTATGGTCATTGGTATGGCATAAAAAAAAGAGGAGGTTTTCGAAACTAAAGAGGCTGAAGTGTCACAAATACTACAATACAAGTGGGCGCCCTTGATAAAAGAAAGCCTCATTCCAGTGAGGTACAGTAGTATCTACCACTACTACTACCGCAGGTCCGCAGGCAACTTCTAGTTTTCTTGGTAGAGTAATTGGGTACCGGCACTAGATTGAGGTACCGCGAATGTTTACAGTGCATGATCGCCGTCGAGTGCATTGGTGGGAGACTCGAGCGGAATGGAAAGTATGCCGGATACATTTTTCTAGGCATTTTAACGATGCTCGAACTTGATTAAAATACTTGGCTTTTTAAAGAAGGCATGGTTTGACCTTGCGAAACGTCGTAAGGCTGGCTTTACAAGTCGTTACATATCAACATCAAAAGAAACAGATCTTGAATTTTCTATTTGTATATTGCATTCGAAATTCAGATCAGTAGCGGGAAGGAAACATAGAGGAAAAATTGAATATGTGGTCGTTCCCATGACTGTCGGATGGGATGATAAATTCCAAAAGATGCTCAGGTGGACATTACAAAAATGTTTTGGCGTTCGCAAACCAAAATTCCGGAAGATTGTTGTTTAACGGCCTGAGAAACTAAGGCATGAACTGGCGGATGTGGCGCTTTCAATTCATCCAATTGGAATATTTCATGTATGGTCACTTGCATTCCATATATTTTCCCCAGATTTTTTTGAGAAAGGGGAATCCCATATTTTGTATGGACCAAACAGAGAGAAGAGATGGGAGGATTCAAATCTGACCCCTCTTTTAACCGGAAATACATTCATAGGATCGATAGGATTCGGAATTCTCGCAGGAGTTAAATACCTCGAATATAGAATCTAGAACTACTGTAGTGTGTTGAAATTTGAGATATTCGATGTGTCAAGGTGAGCTTTCGAAAGATCAATTACCGGGCCATATTGCCAGCCATCTTTTTAGATTCTATGTACTGTACTTGAGCTTAAACCTGGCCCTCGAGTACTTTACAGTTTATTGTACCAGGAGAAAATATGCCAAAACCCGACTATCACCGCATCGTCGGGATATTTAAGGGGTAAATCAATTCGGAACGGCTATCCCGGTGTTGTGCTCTGAACTCTCTCTCTTCAACAACAACTTTCATTAAAACATATACCAATGAATGATTGAAATAATTAAATAAGTGGCACTCAATAAACCTTCTATACTTCTTCGGCCACACCATCTTTCCACCAATTAATAAAAGCATTCGAGTCATGAAATGAAGACTCAATCTTGGGAGGTTATTCAGGGTCATGTTCATGGTTCATTTCATTACTACTATGAAATCGTATCAGTGGGGTTTTGAACGAGCGAGGAATCAAAAAGTCTTACTTCTTTCTATATGAACATGACCCATTTAATCATTCGCTAATTTCGAGGATTCCTTTGTAATGTTCATGGAGGCTTAATTTCTCGTATCAGCTTTCTCTCGTGTCAGACTTATCATCCCTTTCCCTAATTCGACTACACAGTAGATAAAGCCTCTAGCTTTGACTCAGCAAACACAATATACATACGAAGACCAACAGGCTATATAATCGTCTCCATCTTCCTCCTCATCTCACTATATATAAGTCAACCACATATCAAGCGTAGGTGGCATGAGAGAACTATTTAGGTACGATGGGCTGAAGTGCTCCGTATTACCGTATTGACCCCTCAAAGGAAGACTGCAAGACTAATTCTTGGGCTGAGAAGTAACTTTGTTACCTTTGATATCGATATTCATTATCCTCAATTTCGAATTCCCACTTGGTATTGGCGTACAACAAACATAGAATATTGTAGATAATGAAAAACTTGGAAGGTTCTTTGTGCTAAACCTTGAAATGTGTGATTAGTTTCAAGTAGGTACATTTCTTATTAACGTAACTTGATCACATCCATAGTTACACTCGGTGCTACATGACTTCTTACTGGTTAACCAATTAAATATTTAAGTAAAGGGCTCTCACAAAGAAAAGCCATACTGTAGTTGGCCATAGTAATCCATTGATATGGGGATGGAATGGTAAAGGAAGGATGGAGCAATCTGCCAAGGCTCAAGGAGAACTCATGGTCGAACCTCAAGGTTCTGAAGCACGTCCTACAATTTTTGAAGTCTAGAAGTCGGAAAGTATTCTAACGTGTTCCACATTAGATTGGAAGAAGAAGACGAAGAAGTAGAAGAATGCCGGCATTTAGGTTACAAAATTCCCATGATACTTAGATTTAAAATGATTGAATATATTGCTGTACAAGTGAATAGGATTTGAGGGCTAGAGAGGGATACTACCTAAATAAAAGTACAACTGTGCACCTGGGTAATTGCTTACCTAGGTATGTACCATAGTACTTACAAATGCCATCCCATCCTCCGAATAATGGAGAGATATGTAAGTATTTGTATGGATGGAATTCAATGGATAAATTGTCATTAGAGGGAGGGATCTATTCCTGTCATTGGAACTACACTTCTTTACGAGTATGTATGTACTACTGTATGTATGTACAGTACGGTATGTATGTATGTACCTTCGTATATATGTATGTAATTATTTTTATAAATGTATACAAATGTAGAAGTAATATAAAACCAATTTCTCCATTTAATAAAGTGTGTTTGATATATTTTCAAGATAAAAATAAGGATGTTATGAAGGGGGGAAAGGGCCATTCTAACTGAAGGAGTACCTAGGTACCAAGTACTCCATATAGTACTGGTATTCTGGTACATATCAAAGTGGTTGAAGTTGGAGGAGGAGCATGGTAATTGCTATCTCCTAATAAATTTCAAGAAAGTGGCTCTACCTAGGTACTATAGTAGGTATTTATCCATTTACAGGTACTTCACTCTCCAGTACAGTAGCACTATTTAGTCTATTACCCATATACCTTGACCATGCTAGCGTTTTATTTTATTATTGTACCGTAGTCGAGAACCCATCAATCCTCAATTCAATCATTCTCTTACTTTTTTGTATGAGAAACAATCCGGTACAAAAAGGTTGTATTATAAAAATAAAAAAAGAGAGAGAGAGAAAGTGTGTGGTAGATTTCTTGAAGAACAAAGCCAAGAGAGAAGAAGAAAAAAAATAACAATATACTTCTTTTTTTATTAAAATAACTCTTTTTTTTTCTCTCTCCTCTTTTTTCTTCTCTACATCGATCTTTCTATTCGAACTTGTCAAAATTTCAAAAAGTGGTCTAAACTCTCATAAATTTAAGAGAGGTTCGAAACGAAAAGGACGACTCGTAAATATACTCATTACCGTACAAACTTACTTCCACTTCCAATTCATTCCACACCAAGTTTCCTTTCCCCACCTCAATTTCTACACGATTTTCTACACTCGGAATCAAGAAAAAAAGGTGGAAAGAAGATCGAATACAATTTATACCTATAAATCGATACCCATACTTCATCTTGAAATATTATAGAAGGGGGCAATCCGAAAAAGGGCAGGTCAACTTTCCAAGGAACCTTTCACAGCTGTTCAATCTCTTACGAATTTACGACTACGACTCGTTCTGGACACCAAAAGAGCATCATATTCTCATTGAAGACGATCAGAAGAAATCACGTTCATAGTTGCGTGGCTACCTCCACCGCGTTTTATTCGAAAGTCGTTCACTTTCCTTACATCGATTACGATTGTTATTTGTGCCGAAAGAGCTCATCTCTCCACCATCTTTTGTCCCGAGAAAGCAACATCATACAATCAACTTACAAGGCGTTTTTATGAGTTTGATGGAGGGTCAGCCTACAACTACCAACTCCCAATATCAATATCAATCTGCACAGTGGTCGCGACTTGTGCGGCGCAATACGCTTGCCGATTCCACTTCCAGCTCTACGCCGAGTATCCCTGCTCCCACTCAGCTTCCAACGCAATTAATTCCAATCCTACTTCCTCAACAACCGTTATTTCACCAACAACAACTCGCTCAATACAACAGGCTCATTGCGTTAGGTCGAAACTCAAGACTGCAGTCCGCACCGCTTCCCCCGTTACTTTCAGCACAACATATCCAGGCAGTACCCGGTCAACGATCAACCCCGAGTGGCGTTGCCACGGAAAGGAAACCCAAACCTGCTGCGAGGGGTGGTCATGGGAATAGGGACGTACGAAAATCCAATAAAGGCGAGCGCGCGCTCATAATAGAGAAGGAAAATCAGACTTCTGTGACGATGCCGGGTAAGAAATTTGAGTTAAATGCTCAACTCCCTTCAAGACCACTTGTACAACATCAAAACTCTGCGATATCCCAACAATCGAATTCCGTACCTTCGACCCCACATCAACATGCCAGGAAGTTTTCTTTCGAATCGAGAGAACCCTCGCCAAATGCAACCAGTAGCCATTCCCCAAGGTCGGCCTATTCCGAATCGAACATCACTTTGCCGTCGAGTAGACTGCCCCCCGCACCAAGAACACAATGCAAGTATGAAACGGCTATGGCGCATACGAGGCGGCGCATGGCTTATAGTCTAGGAGATGATCGACTGGTCAAATTGCAGGACTCCGACGTGAAGAGCAAATTGTCAGAAGATGAGGCGAGGAAATTGTCCACAGATATGCGCGAGCTGTACGATCGGTTATTGCCGACTGCCGAAAGCGAAGAGAAACGAAGGAAAATGGTGAGGAAACTTGAGGATTTGTTTAATAAGGAGTGGCCGGGCCATGACATAAAGGTGCATGTCTTTGGGTCTTCTGGCAATTTACTTTGTACAGACGAGTCAGATGGTAAACTAAACTCCCAAACTGAGGGTTTGTCAATACTAACACTCTTAGTTGATATATGCATAACCACTGATTGGAAAGTATTGGAGGGTGTCTGCATGATTGCAGAGCTACTCGCAAAGAGTAGGTTCTTTGACATACGTTAAAGAGACTTAACTGACAATATATAGGTGGGATGCAAAAGGTGATCTGCGTATCAACTGCGAAGGTGCCAATTGTTAAGATGTTTGACCCCGAACTCAAGCTATTTTGTGACATGAATGTCAACAATACATTGGCCCTCGAGAATACCCGAATGATAAAGACTTATGTGGAAATTGACCCCCGAGTTAGACCTCTGGCTATGATAATCAAGCATTGGACAAAGTCGAGGGTAGTTAATGATGCTGGTAAGTGCAAATCCTTATTTAACTTGAAGCCTTTTGCTCACTGGTGTTAGCATTTGGTGGGACACTGAGTTCATACACTTGGATATGCATGATCATCAACTTCCTCCAATGCCGTGATCCTCCAATACTGCCAGCCCTACACCAACGACCGCATTTGAAACTTCCTACTAAAGATGGATCCGAAAGTAGCTTTGCAGATGATCTGGAGGCCCTCAAGGGGTTTGGTCGCAAAAACGAGTCGACATTGGGAGAACTGCTCTTCCAATTTTTTCGATTCTATGGGCACGAATTTGACTACGAAAAGCTTGTCGTATCGGTCCGCAGTGGGAAACAGGTCTCGAAAAAGGAAAAGGGTTGGGTTCTATCGACGAACAACATGCTATGTGTAGAAGAGCCGTTCAATGTGGGTCGCAATCTTGGGAACACTGCCGACAGCTTTTCATTTCGTGGGCTTCATATGGAGATGAGAAGGGCGTTTGATTTGATCTCTGAAGGCAAATTGGAGGAGTGCTGCGAGAAGTTTATATTCCCTAAAGAAGAAGAACGAGTGTGGGAAAAGCCACCTCCTTCAAAAAAGCCAACTTTGACAGCAAGTCATCCACCTCACAGAAATGGGAGGGGTGGCCATCGTGGTGGTCGTAATAACCAGCACCGCAACTCGAATAACTCGAATAGCAGCCGCCGGTCGTCAGGTACAAATTACGACCAGGGCTATGTACCACATGGGATGCAGCCTAGTCTTTCTACACAAGAACAGTGGGCTCAACAACAGGCGCAAGCGCAATTACACAATCACCTTTACACAACGTATTCTGTGTTGCAAGCGCAGGAAAATACACTTCGCCTCCAGTTGATGCAACAAACCTATGAACAACAGGCTCAAGCTCATGCTCAAGCATATGCACAATCTCAGGCTCGAATACAAGGTGGAGGGTTACCAATTAAGCAACAAGCTACGGATCGGAGTAGGACAAGTTCTTTTGACCAAGCACCATTGACTGCGCCTTTACCTCCCGATCGGCCTGCCAATATGTACTTTTATCCCTTGCAATATCCTGGGACTCCAATGTATGGATATCATACTTCGAATACGAATCCATCCTCACCACAATTAAGTGCCGTCGTACCTGACTTGAGGCGGGGCGTGCACCGGACAGCGGCTACGAACGGCACAGGCTCTAGTGTAGGACAGTCGAACGGTTCAATTCGTTCACATTCCCAACCTGGCACGCGTACTTTACCATCACCTTTATCCTTACAAGGAAATGGGCTTCCCAATCCTGCTACGAATGGTCTTGGTAAGCAACAACCATTGCGACAGCAGGTTAATGGAGCTCATGTTCCCAACTTCATGGCAGACGAGGGCTTAGAATATGGATACGACTCGAGACGTATGGCCACCACTCCACCCGAACTTAATGCGCCCAAGGAGTATGTTGGGTACTATGTCAATGAACCACAACCCCAACCTGTTCGCAGAGAGGTGATTCAGCCTTTGGCCATTCCCTCTTTTGGAGATATTACACAGAATAGGCGACGATTGTCAACAGATCAGCTTCCACAATCAATACGCGACAGGCTTAAACGCCCTTCACGATCTCCGTCTCCACTAGGCCACGATAGAACATTTTCGTCAAACTCTGCTCCTAGCGCTGCTCCTGCGACCCAACACCACACCCCGACCTTAAATCGTCGTACTTTCAATGGCCATGGTCCCTTGGTTGCTAATGGCTCCACTGCTGGGCCTCTAAGTTCCAGCTCGAGTTGGGACAATTCTGGTACCAGCGACGGGTCGGTTTTCGAGGATCGGAACGGTCATGCGCGAAGCTCCGCTGGCTCATTGTCCCAGATGTCCACTGCTGAAAGTGATGTCTCCGGTGAAGCTGATTTATCTGGACAAGTTACGCCGAAATACTTGAAACCTGTTTCTACCGACAAGCCCCTCGTTGTAAATGGATCCACCGGTCCAGTAGTAGCTACCTCCAATGGAGTGCACAGTCATCAAACAAACGGATTAACTCCTGTCGATGATTTGGGCGGCAATTCCCGGCTGTCTCCCAACTCTCGAAGCAGGTTAGGTATGTCGCCCCTGGACATTTCTATCGGCCAAAACGATATTCTCCGTGATGAGTTTACCCATCTATCGCCGGTATATGAGACTCGCACACCTTCTCCCAGTATCAACAAGAAGCTCGATTCAGGGGCGATGAGCAGGTCAAACAGATCAACCACGAAATTGGAGAAGTTGGAAAAGGTCGAGCAGTCAAAGATGAACAGCAAACAGAACGATTCGGCCAAAGCATCCAGTCTTAAAGCGAACGGACATACGAGAGCTGCCAAAAGCGAGAGCAATGGCGCAAGCTGGCATAAGATGAAAGGCAAAAAGCCAAAAATCGCGAATGGCACACAGTCCCACGGCGAGAAGCCCCCCAGCAACGCATCTGAGCGAAAAGGTGGTTAGCTTGTCAAGGGACCAGCATGGTCACGCCAAGGTCATGTGGAACGTGAATTGCAGGCACGTCTTTTGTGGCCAATGCATGATCAATGTTTGAAACTCCTTGCATTCAAAGATGAGCCACGATGGCTTCAAAATCCTGGACAACGTGCTTGGATTGATGTGTATAGGAAGCACCTTGCTTGGTGTTAGCCTCTTGGCAAGCTGTTAAGAAAGGATATGACTGACGCAAGATCTTGTTTTACCAGATCTTCTATGTCATCAAAGCGGGGATTAAGCTTATTATAGACTTCTCTATCTGGATTGTCCCTGTCTGCAAGAACAAAAAGAGATTTAGAAGGCTCTCTAGTGTCAGATGAAATAGTTACGTTTCTTATCTATGCATTTGCAAAGCGGTTTGGTTTGGGCTGTTCTGGTTGGTTTTCTCTCTTTTCTTCTCTATTTTGGTTTTGGCTCAGGGTTCATAAATCATTTGCACTATGGGATCGTCGACTGGGTTTGGCGGGGTTCTTTGATATACACGTGCATGCATAAATATGGAAAGGTCGAAAATGCATTCGCGTATGTACTCTGTTTGATGGATGGCACGGCGAACATATCTACCACTTTTTATTGTTGGTCAGACATAGCATTCAGGGGGGAGTGGAGAAATGAAATGATCTGGCGCGCGGAATCTTTTTTTTTATCAGGATGGCGGGGGCTGGTAGGGAAATGATTCGATTCGGAAGAGAAGCATCACCTTCATAGCCTCGTCACATGGGAAGGAAGGGATGAAAAGGACGAAAAACAACCTCGATTGAAAGGAAGTGGGCATGACGAAAAGAGTTTGATAATGGCATTCTCTTGTGTATGTTTATAGCGCATAGCGAAAGCGAAAGGATAGGATGGGGCGGCACCTGAGAAAAGTCAGCGAGTGAGGGAAAATAGAGACGAAGAGACGAGAAGCGTGAATAGAGATTTGGGGATGAAAGAAAGATTACATACCCCCAAGCGGCTCAAAAGCAGATATGAATGAAATGAAAGAATAAAAAAAACAATCAAAAAAAGATATATGAGATTTAAGTATGTGCCCTCTTGTTTTCGGTAAAATGTTTGGTGAATGTGTGAGAGATGAGATGAGTTGCGTTTCTTGAGATGAACTGTCGGGGTAGGTGGGTAGGTAGGTACTTGTGGTCTCTACACTGTGTGTATAACACAACCCTCGTCCCTGATAGAAGATCGACAGTATATTACATATATCAGAAACCAAAGGAAAAGAATCAACAAATAAATGGGTAAAATATATTATATTTTCGACTGGCGCTTATGTTTACATTCATAAATCACCCAAATCACCTAGAAAACTAGCATTATGATTCTTACTGCTATCCGAGAGAGATATTATGATATAATATATATACCCAAGCATGAGCATCCCAAACTATATTTACATATATGCGCTTTTCATGTTATGCCGCTGCCGCAGTTTCCATCGATCCATTCATCCATTCTAACCACCGTACAGTAGCCCAACCCAAAAACCCAAATTCATTCCTTCCTACTGTCCACATTGACCATTATATCGTACCCAGCCGCCTCATCCATCGATTCATCCACCGTTAATACAGCACCAGCACCGCTTTAAGGAACACTTCATTCCCGCCTGCCTGCCCCGTCTATAAGGAATTCTTCGATTGATAAGTTACGGCTTTTCAGAAGAACGTAGATTTTTCCTGTCTGTCTGTCTTTCTCCATCGATGTCCTGTTGATATCCGCCCCGACGCATCTTATCTCTACATCTCGAACTTTTCGAAATCAAATAAAGTCAAGCCAAACCAAACCCAACCCAACCAACAGACAAACCAACAAACCAACTAACACTAATATCCTAGCTAGGGCCAACTCCAACAAGCAAACAAACAAACAAATCCTCCCTTTCTTCCTGGCTCTCGTTATTAAATTCTCCCTTTGGACAGGCAATTAACTACTAACCAGGTACGAGGTAATTTTGTACATTGGAGTAGAATGAAATTCGACGAAGAAGAAGTTCGTTTCAAGTTTTGAATTTTATATGAAAAAGGGATGGGAAAGGAAAATGAAAACCGGAGAATACTGTAGCAGTGGAAAAAGAATTTGCATTGAAAGGAAAGGAAATGAGGATGAAATTGAGAAGAAATTAGTAGGGAATTAAGAAATGAAAGGAAGGAAGGATGGAAAATGAGATGAGATGAGATGAAATATAGTGATACAGAGTGATACAGAGTACAAAGTATAGATGATAGTTATCTTGTGTTTTATATTGATGATTGAGATTGAGATCGATATTGATATTGATGTCTGCTTCTTGTTTGAAGGATACCCATTTATTATTCTTTCCTGCTAGATGGATAGCTAGCTATGTGTATGTGATAAGAGTGAAGACGAGGATGAGGATGAGGATGAGGATCAAAAGATATGATGATGTATCATGCACCAGATGTAGTATAAACCGATACAATGAGTGCAGGTGGTAATGGATATCGTCGCCTGCATTGCAATACAATACATTAAAATCGCCGTACTTTTCTTGATATGATTTGGTGCTTGCATAAAAATATTACAAAAGCGAATGCATACGAATACGAATACGAATATGGTATTTGAGAAACAAACAAGCAGAGAAGATAACTGTAGCATGATATGGTTGTTTGAAAATGGTATTGGATTTATTACTATCTTCAAATGCAGATGAGTTAGTCTATATCTAGTTTTCTAGAGAGTAGAGTAGGCTCAAATATTATTCAACCTCCTTCCTCCCCAGACCACAGAGTGTAGAGGATTATTTTTTTCAACTCTTACAAATAAATGCCTCTGGGTGTAAAGTTTAAACCGACTCACCAAATGATGAAGGTATGGGAATCAATGAGGAAACACAGCAGCGACGAAATTTCTGCTAGCAAATAGCATGCGTACATTTCAAGCCCACTCTACACCCATCATCCTCCACCCCCCATTCCATATGAAATGTGAAAATAGCAGATGGTCTCCAAGCAAGACTGATATAAGTTCCGCTAATCACTATATTCCCCAAGAGAAAAAGTCAGATAAAACATTCATGAAATTAATTCCTAATCGTTGATAGCCCTTGGTGTTTTTGAATATTGTCCCGTTCTAAAACTACTCAGTTCATTGCTTTCCAAGGAAAATGAAAAAAAGCCAAATAACCTAACGCGAAGGGATATTCACAAGCTCACAGGTAATTCCTCTCAAATTCCGCATCTAGATGTACCGGTACTCTGTCCTCGTCGTCGTGTCTCCTGTCCTTGTCTTTGTCCTTCATTTGGTTGGCTACTAGTTGTAATAAGAGCTTGTTGTTTTGTGTAACGATCGACTCAATTTTCTCAACTTTGCCTTCCAGTGCCCGAAGTCGTGCATCATTGCCCATGATATCGCGCCAGTCATCTTTGGTTAAAGCGCCTTCGACGATGACGCGACGGACTGCGGATTCTGCTGGTGTTGGGCCATGCTGAGGTGGGTATTGGTATGCTCCTCCTGTTGCTTCTGGTTGGGCTTGTGTTTGTACGCGATCGTTCATTGTGGTTCTGCGTCGTTTGTGCGGACGCAATCCATTCATATCGAATTGGCCGTTTGTGTGAGGGCTGTAACTTGTTTCACTGGTAGCTGAGTGTGATTGACCCATGTCTGCGACAGGTTGAGGTGGTGCTGGTCCCGACGCAAGTCTCACTCCAGATGGACTCTGTGTTTGTGCCAATGTCTCCGCAGCGATTGCCTGTTTCCTAGCTTCTTTTCTTGATTCTTCTACCCTTCTTCTCGCATCCACTTGTCTCTGTCTCTCCATCTCGGCCTCTGCATCCTCAATCTTTAAAAATTCAATCCACTCGTCGATCAAATCATTCAACTCTCCACCTGGCTTATCGGACACAACACCATTCTCCCAGTCGTTCGTCTGACGTCTTCTCGTCTCAACTAATCTACCTACGGTCGCACTCATCTGCGCCAAGACCTTTCCTGTCTTCTCTTGAAAAGCAGCATTGACGCCATTCCAGAATTGTGATTTTGTTCCTTCCTTGAAATTGTGTTTTTGAGAAATGCATGCTTTCATTGCTGAAACCTGATCGCGTTCGTCCAAATTTTGTCTGGGTTTGCGCGTCGCACTTTGAGCTCCAATCGATGAAGCGATACTACTTTCGCGCAGTTCGCGTGCAGGTGTCATGAGGGATCGTGGAATAGTTGGAGGATTCATGCGCGATTCGGATGAAGGAGTCATTGTGGGTGTTGAAATATTTTGGTGTTGTGAAGTATTTGGGGCTGAACTTGGGGCGGGACGCGAATGAGAATTTACAGGTGTTTGAGGTGGTAAAATTGCAGCTGGTTGTTGTTGTGGTTGTGATTGTCTAGTAGAAGAATTCTGCGCCATTGCTGGTACGAGCCTGAAAGTATGAAAGGATGATTCGTGCATAGGTATCTGGACTAGAGCCAAATGCGACGGGGAGTAGTGAAAGAAGTTTTCGAGGTTTATCGCTTGAATTTGAGGTTGAGGGTAACATGTTCTGAGAGAAGATAATACTTACCTAATTTAGACTTGACTTAACTAAAAATGGTTTAGTGTCAGTTTCCAATTTTATTTTATGCTATAGGTATTTAAAATACCTAGCCTAGTAATTCTACCACTGTACCCGTACCATTAAAAAGAGATCTCTAATACGAAATACGAATTTAAATACGATACGATGAAAAAGTATATCCTCAACAAATTAAAAGAGTAAACATATTAATATCTAAATATGATACTTAAAATCCAACTCACCATCACCAGTCTTTACTTTTCTATTATCCTCAATTTCACCTTTAGCAATCTTATCCTTCATATTATTTTGCTGTTTGATATAGAAGATCTTCACAACAATCAAAATCTGTCCCAAACACAATGCTCCTAACGAGAAGCCATTACCCAGAACATATGGTGCCTTTCGATAGATTTGTCCTGCAACAATACCAGAGGTATTAGCAATAGATTGTTGTATACCAATAGCTGTTGCACGACGATAGTGCGGTGCAACATTAACATTAAGCCAGGTAATATTCTGGCCTGGACCTGTATAGACTGCAATTGCGCAGAGGTAAGTGGCGAAGTATTTTACTCCTAGAATTCAAATCAGCTTGAAGAATCTTGGAGCTAATATTGACGTGGAAAGTATTTCTTACCATTGCTTTCAACAGTCAGAAGGAGTATATATCCAACTATACCGAAAATATTGGCGAAAAGTAAAATTGGACCACGCATGCTGTACTTATCCGAAATCCATGCCAGAACCAGAAATACGAGTGCACCCCAAAGATACACTGGGATAGTGAGATAATTGGATTGCAATGTGTCGTACTTCATGGCGGATAGGATGGATGGTAAGAATGTACTAAATCCGTAGAGCAGACAGTCTTGCATGAACTGAATAGCCGCACTGGATACAGATTAGCTCGAGTACAAGATCTCTGTCTATGGGATATCCACTTGCCTCAGATAGAGCTTGGGATCCTTTAGCTCCGTACGAAACTCCTCCCAAGAGAATTCTTCGGATCCTATTCCATCATGTTAGATGAAAACTGGCAGGACAAGATATTGAGGTCACTTACCCATGTACTTCTGCCTTTGGATTGCTCGCAATCTCATCATTTCCTTCTCTTCTGCATTCAAAAACCAAGCCTGGCCGGGATCGGTTGGCAATCCAAACCATACAACAATTGCGACGAAGATACTAAATAGACCCTCGATAATATATACCCATCTATGAGTATTAGATTCACGTGTTGGACATATCCACAGGAAGAAAACATACCTCCAGCCTGCAACGCCCGATAATCCATCCATCTGAAGGAGACCATAAGCTAAAAGACCACCAAATGCCCCCGATAACGCAGCACAACTGAATAGATACCCAACTCTCTTCGCCTGCTCTTCTCGACGATAGACCATCGTCAAATACAAATTCAGACAAGGAAACAATCCTGCCTCACAACATCCTAGGATAAGTCTTGTAGCATAAAGCCCTCCTATGTTATGGACAAATCCGGTAAAAATGGTGGTGAGTGACCACACAGCACAAAGAGTACATAAGATAACTCTTGGTGTCACTTTCTTCATCAATACTGCCGCGGGAGTTTCGAACGTCACATAAGTTGCGTAGAAAATCGAAACAGCAGTAGAGAATTGTGAAGTGGTAGCATGAATATCTGTTAGCATACCGGCGACTTTCACGTTACCTTCACATTATTAGCTTATCATCTGATTTTTGTGATAATACATGGCATACCAATGTTGGAACGATCCAGAAAGCAAGATAGGTATACCAGCATTATGACCGGCGTGAAAGCAAGATCGAGTTTTGCGAGTAGTTTAACTTCTTTCGCTGGATCAATGAAGACCTCTATTTCGGAGTCATCGGGACTCTCGAGAATCCCAGTATCCTTCTCATTGAGCGATGCTACCTTCTCGCTATCTCGTGTTTCTTCCATATTTATGTTGGCTCAGAATGGTATTGGGATTCAATCGCTTTACATTAATTGAATTTAACAATATCAATTAAATAACGACAACATGGTAGGCACCTGAATCTCTATATATTATTTATATGAGTGGGATGTGATTGATAGCACAACATCCACAAATGTACATTTGGCGGCCTTCGATGCCCGCGCGGGGTTAGACTATGATAAGAAGCTTATCTGTATATGTTTCGGTGAGGACGTCCCTATCTCTCAAAAGTAGTAATGAAAACCATTCAATCATCATACATACACTAGTCTGCGTAGAAAGCGGTTCCGCGTGGACCATGTATACAAGGATCATGTGGGCCAGATCTGCACAACGGTGGAGCGGTGGAGGAAGTCCGACCCAAAAGATAACTAGCAATAATAAACTTAGTACCTGACATAAATACTCATGGTAGCCTAAAATCAACTGAGAAATGGCTTACAGGTATGAAGTTTCTTGGCTCCACAATACCGTTGCATTTTGCTATAGCTGTAAAATTCGGCATCGTGTGACGATCCTTTTCAGAAAATTGGGACCGTTGCAGTCTGACGGTTCAAATTTCTCGGTTCCAATCAACACAACTTCAGTCTCCCGTTCCCAGATTGGAGCCATCCGGCCAGGTAGAAACATCAAGAGCAAAGTCATTTGCCATGAATAATTCAAAGTCGACATCATTCATTGCGAGACTATCCCAATCTACATTATCCATAGAAATATCCATGGGGTGATTTGTCCCGGTATCAAGTAAGCCGCCCATAAAGTCAAAATTCTCAGGAGAGCCATTTTGTGGCTCATGCTTGGCAGAATCCTTCATAGCTGAAGTGATTACTTCACGGACTTGTTTTGCGCATGGCCAAGTTGGCGAAATCAGATCTACGACTTCTAATATTTGATCGAGAGGTCTTGCAATAGTGGGTTCTTTCCAAGGAAACCCCTCGATGTATCGTTTCATTAGTATGATACTTGCTGCACTTGCGAGACTGTGGACTGCTGTGATGGGTAGGTGGCTGTGATTATGCAAATTGTTGTGGTACATTCGAAGAAGTTTAAGAATGATATCCAACGACTCGTAACATATCTGAACATCCTCTGATGACCCAATCCCTGGCTCTTTGAAAGATGCTCGAGGCGGTCGGTGGAGAATGATCATGGCTGTGTGATACTGCATACTATGATACGTCAATAGATGCCAAGAATACTACCCAGCGGAGAACTTACTGCAAATGAAGAACAAGCGGAGGAACAATTCCGATTGACCATTTGTTCCAATGCAGCTTTGACGGCAGATTTTTAAGCCAGGTCGTTAAAGCTACATGAACTTCTTTGATCGATGTTGCCAGCGTTGCTGCATCTATTGTGGCACACCTGTTCTCGAAAACCTTGGTTATCATCCGATGTAAAATCTTACAGAGCTCGATATTCTGGACCCATGAAGCAACCATTCCAAGCCCATCTTCGTAAGCAGTCTCAGAGGTACCTTCCATAATGTACTTGTTGAGCAGCGACTTCCATTCCGCCGGATATGGGATTCTTACAGTATCGTGGACATCTGATTCGCTAGGGTACAGAGCAGGAGGCCTGCCGAAATACAGACTCAACTGCTTGTCTGCGATGAAAGCTGCCCAGTATGTTCTGCGCAAGATTTCGCGGTCGATGTGAGAGTCATTGGAACCTTTCCAATTCGTAGGGTCCAGATGCAATCCCATCTCGTGAGCAATACGAAATGCCATTCCTGAGAAAAGCCATCCTTTTGATGTTTTTCCTTGTCCTATTTCACGATGACCGAGAAGTATCAAGGCTTGCAAGGTGGTAAGATTAGGGGATTCAAGTGCAGATCCATACAGAAGCTCTTTAAATAAAAGTTGGTTAGTACATATTTCGAGAATCTTTGGAAGTGCTAGAAATAACAACCACTAATGCATCTTGAATTGATACATATTTTATAGGACGCGATCGGGCAGCATGTCCAAACCATCTGTAAAAAGCGTATGAAAAATGAAACAACAAGCACAACTGCTTAGGGACGTAGAATAACAAAACAATATTTACCTGAAGCACGATTTGAAAACATATCCGAAAGTTCCCTCTGAGCAATATCCTCACTAGCCAAAGAACTTATAGCGCAAATCGCATACATAAGAAGATCCGAATAATACGGTCCAGAACCTGCATCAAAGTCCCTCAGGAAGTATTCGCGGTATAGACACATATGGTACTGGTATTGGTTTTGGAAAAAAGTCTTCATAAGGTATTTGCAAATATCGCTATGGGGAGCGAAAGCCAAGTGAGAGTAAGTATTAGTATTAGCAACGTGATCTCCAGTAATGGTTTTATGATATGGTTCGTATTTTGTGCCTGGTATTTGCATGTTAGATCTTGTGGGCTCTTCTGATAGAGGAGATGATCAAATACATTGAGTAGAGCCAATTATCTGCTCGCCCATCGAAGGTGTAGAATCAGATTCTTCAGAAGGGTTCATCTGGTAAATACTTGTAGGACCATAAAATTCCGCCGACTTGCCACCTTTGAGTTTCCTCAAATGCCCCTCTCGTGACCGCATTGGGATACTGTGAGATTGTGATGAACCTGCCGTAGGTGAAGTAGAAGCAGGCTCAGGTCGCACACTCAAATGATTCGTCGAAGCACTAAAATTCGCTAGCATTTCATCCCGCTTGGGAGCATCTGCCGCGATAAGTTTAGTGATAAATAACTCGAGAGCGGCAATTTGTCCTTCGAGAGCTTGTACATGTCCTCGAGGCACGGGTCTACAGTTCAATCGTAGTGAGTAAGATGAGCACGCGATAGGGGACTGGTCAACCTGGGACTTCCTTCGGCTAAAGTGGGGTTTCTGAATGTCTGACCTCGATTTTTCTGATTGCGGATAAATACAATCGTGCTTCATCTTTCGACATGATGAACATGGTTGCATACGATCACACTTTATCTATACGGATTCGGTCAGTCGCAAAACAGATGTGAGAATATTCAATGCGCAATCGCCTACTCTTCTATAACGACATCTTTCACAGCTGCATGTGGAACGTTAGCTATGCAGACTAGCACTAACCCCGCAATCCTGACTTACGAAACCTTTGAAGCACATTGGGCAGTTCCTGATCCTCGTACTTGGTTCATTGTGAAAAGCTGTCTTAAAAGTAGATTTCTGGTTGTAGATCTAGAAATGTATCACCGTAGGGTTGAGGTAGTGTTGTGGAACGTATAAGTGGGTAACTTATCTCAAAGTCAAGACGATATCGTGTGGAGACGGGACATTCCTTGAAATGATCAAATATTCTTTAAGGTTATATTTATTGCGTTATATGAGTTCAAACCCAGCTGAGGCTGAAAATGATACAAAACCAAGCTGTACAGTACAGTAGAAATACTTCCCGTGTTATTGTGAGACCGAAACCCGATTCTACAATAGTGGGTCCTTGGAACCTACAGTAATTTGAGAAAGGGCTTTTGAGAAGAAACATCACCAACGAACGTGAACATAGAATTATCCACACTCGAATGCAGTGTTAAAGCTTTATCTACCGATTATGTGCTGCACGATTGCTTTATAAAGTTTATACATAATTTCATTTTAGAATACCTAATCAAGCCAAAACTATTTAAGTCTAATTGAACCGGCATACACCATTGAACCCTCTCATAAAAAACCACATTTCTGCAGTAACAAGAAACCTATGCAATATGAGCTCAACTCATCAAAAGAAAACCACAGCGAAACCTGTCCATGATCACAAATATACATCTTGGGTCACCCAAGTTTCGCCCTACTATGTTGCAGCACTCAATCCCGTTGCGCCCAATGATGACGATCGTTGATTTCCAACAATATCCCAGTCGCGACAATCCAATACTATCATGTGTCCTGGAGCATGAGACATGATAACCCCCTTCAACTCAGAACTGATGACGGCGTTCTGCGGTGTGACACCACATCCCCAGAATATAGGAACATTTTCCTGATCTCCTTCTACCAAACTGGCTGGATCTGAGTCCTCTTTGATTGCAAGTGGAGGTTCGCCCCAGTCCGGCTTGTTGATGTCTTTAATACCTAACCGCTTCACTGCTTCCCATCCCCAAGCTGTGCATCATGAATTAGGACACGAGTAAAAGGGTTTGGGATAAAATATGTCTTACCAATTGGTTCACCATGAGTGGTTTTGTATGGCCTGGTAAGAGTTCTGACAGACTCAATAACACTACGATCGTATGCTCTCATAGAAACTACATATGTCCCTTGGTCGAAGACTCCGGAAGGACATAGCGGTATGTTTGTTTTGTACATTGGTACATTTCGGCCTTGAGCTGTATGCGGAGGAGGCAAGTGAGCATTTGAGAGAGCCGTCTCGAAGCTGAAAGAGCATCCCATCAAGAATGCCACATAATCTTCCGTCCATTCATTTACTATATCATCACAATGACTTTTTTTAAGCTCTCCATCTACATAGACCATGTATTTCGGAGCGTCGGTTCTTATGTCGATATTGGCAGCGACGTTTTCATCTGCTACCCCATCAATGAAGGATTTGAGCTTATCGTAAGATCCAATCTGGGCAGATTTGGCTAGCAAAGGACATGGGACGGGATTTCTCTGACAGAGATTTTCGAAATCATCAGCGTATCGTGAAGGAAGAACAATCAAATTGGCCTGTATGAAAGTGGGAGCAAGACCTGATGTAGGTGTGGTATGCAGGCCTGAGCGAGCATGTTGACGGACCTTTTCGCCTGTGAATGTGCTTTCGGAAAGTAAAGATCTGGTAGCAACAGTAGGACGAGAGGGACCGGGAATATCAATAGGAGCAACAGATAATGTTTTAAGGGAATCCGTGACACATGAATCTGGAGGACTTGAATCATCAGAGTTATTTT
Source organism: Rutstroemia sydowiana (assembly GCA_000812895.1). Lineage (NCBI taxonomy): Eukaryota > Fungi > Ascomycota > Leotiomycetes > Helotiales > Rutstroemiaceae > Rutstroemia > Rutstroemia sydowiana. Next base: position 25,412 of record JWJB01010274.1, read on the forward strand.
CAAAAGATGGAGACATGTTGTCAGTACGCCGTCAAGACTAGAAAACTTTGAAAGAAAAAAGTATTGATACGAAAGATCGATACTGAAGATCGATACTGGAATATGATACTACATATTGGAAGAGAGTATACTTTCCCTTGGTAAATATTATATGGGCTATCCACCTCATTGAGGAAGGCAGGACACGCAAACTACCAGTATGGTAGCTGTTGCTTCAAGTTGAGCGGAGTTCAATCGCCGTGATAGAATTTAATCTTTCCCCATTATTAGTCATCTGTGTTACAATTGGTGAATGCTTATCGCTATCGCCTGCACTGTACTGAGCAGACCACAAGAGGTGTCAAGAACTACCTACCATACGGTAGATATCACATATTCGGCATGTCAGTACGGAGTAAGTCTGTCTTTTTTACTGTCAATCTCTACTTGGTAAATCCAAGGACAGACGCATGGCGAGTATAATGAGGCCATGGATAAAACCAAAAAGATTATTACTGAATAGAGATAATCGTCGGTCTCCCTCCTGAGATACGTAGACCATATGATCTCATCGTGATTGCTTCGAGAGTAGTATCGGAACTTCGAAGCCCTCTTCTTAGTACAACACCTTCTATTTGATGTTCGATGTGGCTGATACAGTAAGCCAGTTGACCGAGTAAAACCAAAATATTTCAAGAATTGATAGTTATCGTAGACGGCAGAAGGAATTGTTTAACTGCACAACGCTGGAGTCCGAGGAGCCTATTCCATGATAGCTAACTGTATCATCCATCGATTGCGTTGCATGAAACGGAAGAGGGTTGAGTCATCGCCGTATATTACCAAATCAGACACCGACTCCAAGCCCCATACTAGATACAAACGCCACTCTTTGGAAAAGGTATATAACTCCACATCCCCAGCTACAATATGCAAAGTTTCCGATGTTGTGTTGAGAGAAGAATGAGGAAATTGAGGAAATCATAACGAATCACCATCAAAGCTTGTAGTGGGCTGTGAGTTATGAGTGGGGGGGAATTATACAGGTACACAGCCCCGTCTTATGATCTTACTCCGTACATACAAGTACATACTCGGAGTTAATCTCTTTTCATGCATGAATAAAAGAAAAACCCTACCTACTAGGTAAGTAAATTTTGGGTTGGGGAGTCATACCGGATCCCACTAAACAAAAATAGGTTTAGACTATCACGGCGAGAGAAATAGGTTAGACTATGTATGTAAATAAGATGTAAGAGTATTTTCGCGCTGACTGTCCATATAACCCTCAATTCCTACTTTCTAGGCTTCCAAAAACCCTTTTATCTTTTTTTATTTGTAAAGATTCAAATTGTTCAAATTGTCATTGACAGTACAATACGATACAATACGATACAAAACAATTATTCTCCTACTCCAGCTCCATCAATTCTGTGTAATTAATGAAGCACTGGTAGTAGCTCAATCAATTGAACCGAAAACAGCTCTAAGCACACCTACGTACCCACTAGAACTAATCAATCAATTGGTTACTAATCCAATATATCTTTCGCAATGGCTACTTTCATGTCTTTAACCTCTTTCACCATTACTCAACCTTTTCTCGGTGCCCCGCTTCAATTCCAACCTGCTCTTGGATCCCAAGAGCTTGAGAGTTTGATTGATGCTTATGTTGCTGGATCTGCTGCAAAGCAAGACAAATTGTCTACAGTAACAATTGATTTCTACACTCGCGCAACTGTCGATCTAAATACTGGAGCCCTCGTCCGCAAATATGAAGTTTATCCAACATCAGCCAATTCCTCATTCGAGGGAAGCACAGCTCAATCCCAATCTTCCGGATTGAGTCCAACATCTTCAGCTACCTTTACTGATTCCTCATATGGATCTATCAGTACTCCAGCAACGCGAACACGCGGGGGTCGAGTCAGCAAGATGGCGAAGAAGGAAATCAAAAAGTCTGTAGAAGTTAGACTACCAGGCTTCTCCATAATGACCAAAGATGGCATCGATATCACAAATTCAGCTGGTCGAGGAACAAAGACAAAGGAACAGAGGGAACATGCACATCTGATGAGGATTATCAAGGCATGCGATGATTGCAAGAGGAAGAAGATAAGAGTCAGTTGTTCTATATCTAATACTTCCGGGAAGTGGCTAAACAAAATCGCAGTGTGATCCATCTCATAAGCAAGCTTCGCGAACAAATGCATCGAGAACTCCCGCATCTACCAAAATCTCATCATTGGTACAATCGGGTCCTAGTCCCGCCTCATCCACCCCCTCTTTATCTAGAGAAACAACACAAGGTTCTGAAAATAGTAGTCCTTCTGCTGATGCATCATCATCTTTTGCCATGCAAGACTTTGTTCTCTTTCCAGAGGACGATCTAGACATTAGCCAATGGCTGCCGAACATGTCAATGCCAGCTTTCGAAACTCAATATAGCGACTTTGATTTTAACAATTTCGACAGCTTCCCAGAACTGGATCAGAACTATTTCTCTAACATGAACATGGACAACAACTCATTCAGCTTGTCGCCATTCGACTCATCGTCCTTCCCGATGACCCAATCACAACACAATGGCCATGTACTAGATCTAGATAATGTACAATCACGGGCTGGCCACCTACAATCCACATCACCGACCGACAACCAAGGCCTCTCGACACAAGACCTAGCGTTCTTCGATTCATTCGAATATGTTGACAATACACAATGCCATCCATTCTCGGTGACTCAACTGCAAGACAATGACCAAATGGCATTCCCATATCATGCACAATCACGCGCTGGTAACCAACAATCTGCGTCGATTTCTACCAACCAAGGTCTCTCGTCACATGATGTGGATCCCTTCGATGCATTCGCAATTGCGAACATCCCATTCCCGGATATCCAGCGACAAGACACTGGCTATGTACCAAAGGAACATGGTGTTCAATCAAGCTCAGGCGATTTACAACCTGTTTCGGTTTCGGTCTCGGTTTCGCCAATCAGTAGCCAGAGGCTTCCATTATCGGAATCTTCCTCGCCGCAAATGGTATCATCGGGCCACTCGCAGCTCTCCTCGCCGGCGTCACTCTTGCCACAAGCGCTTTCGTCGCAACCCCCGTCACCGCAAGCCCTTTCGCCAGAACCATCTTCGCCACAAGCAGTAGTATCGGGATCCTCGCCACAAGCTCTCCATCCACAAACCCTTCCACCACAAGGCGTCTTAATGAAAGCAGTATCGTTACAAAGAGTATCGTCACAAGCGGTATTGTTGCAAACAGTCTCATCACAAGTCGTTCCAGCGCAAGGCGGTATTTCTACCGAAATGGGCAACGATGCGGTATCACATGGCGGTATTTCTACCGATTTAAGCAACAATGCGGTATCGCATGGCGGAGAAAACTCCAAACCAAGCTGCCACATAGTATCGCAAGGCGGCAATTGCCACGAACTAAGCAGCTATGTGGAAGATTCCTGGTACAGATTACGACGTGTACTCGATACTTCGAAGGCATATGCGACGAAACTATTCAGTGCAACACTCAAAAGTTTCACCAACAGCTTGGTGCTTGTATAGACTTCTTCAATCCGATGCATCTGAATGGCCGTGGAATTGTTGGACGAATGCGAAAAAGTCGGGCCACACGGTTGCCTTCTTCCCAGCAGGTATTACGTCCATCTTGGAGAACATATCAAACAGTACTCTCGTCAATTAGCGACTTGAAGAAGCAAGTCAAGTTCGCTGTTTATGCTAGTTGGTTGTCTGATGATTGGTGATATGATCATGGACGGACGGATGGATATACACTAGCACTGGGATCTAGGCACTTTTTTCTAAATATTTTCTTTTTTGATTTGTTACTTGCACTACATAGCGGAAAGGAAGATGGGGGGTGATACCCCTCATATGTATGAAATGTTGTCAAAAGATCTAATTGCTTTGGTTCGAGGAACCTCATATTGCAGCGAAGCGAAGCTGGCGTTAGCTTTTAATTTATTACTTGTTGCAAATTTTTTCCAGCTTTATCGATCGTGATGTGAATATTGTTTATGTGTATGAATGCTTTGTAGTAATGAGGTGTGTATTGCATGTTGTCTGGAGTATTATAATTATATGATTGGGATTACGCAGACAAGTAGGTGGGTGGTAGGTAGTGTTGGTATGGTATGGTATATCTAGATTGGATTGGATTGCACTTCCTCCCTTCCTCCCAAACTCAATCACAAACACAATGCCCAAACACACTCACGCTTTCTACCTATTCAACTGAAGTACATGTTGTTAAGGTTTTAAATTGTGTTATGAAAGAAGAGGGGAGTAGAAAATAGATATATCAACTGATCACGCACCAAGGTACCTTGCACTGTTGCGGAATCGAAGATTCTGATATTGTTTGTTATGTATCTGGAGTATAAGTATTTAGATTGTTCATGATCCCCCTCCATTGTACCAACTATTGTCCGGATATTTGCTGATTCCAGTTGTCGGTCTGTTCTTTGTCAAGGTATAGGCGAACACATAGCATCTTCATAGCCACCAAAAAGTCTCATACTGTATGGAAAACCACCTCACGTCACTGTATGTATGGAGGCGAAGCTTCCAAAGCAAATCCACATACATATAGTTATGAATCATGATAGCTTCATCTACATTGTTAAACTCAGCACAATCATTAACATAACGATGATGGTTCTAGTCAAATGAAACGATATGATTCACAGGGAAAATCCATAAATCCAGTCCTTTCTGTGTGTAGCCTCAGGCTCAATGAGGTCATGAGAATGCATGTCGGGGTGCGGCACAGTCAATACTAAAATAGATACGAAATACGGAATACGGAAGTACCTCAAGGGTGTCATAATACTCCTAAATCGATGTAAGCGGGAGTATTAGTTCACAAACCGACTATTAATTTCTAGCAGGAGTACATGGTAAAATTACTATTTTTGACAACGAATTAAGCGAAAATGGATTTACATAATTGCTATAATTCAAAATGACAATATTTGCGCAGCATAGTAGGTAAAAGGCGAAGCAAGTAGGTTCAGAGTAGGATTATGATATGATTCATAGTTGATTTACGTACGTTGTTGTTGTTGCCTAAAATTAAATCTCTTTATTTATATAAATCAAATATATTCACGACAAATATTCATATCACATCATACCTCTTCCCCATACTTCTCCTCACTCATCTCATCTTACAAAACAAAACAATGGCAACCACAGAGGCTCAAATCAACACTAGTAGCAGTAACAACAACAACAACAACAAGCCATGGAAAATGCGCAGCGTCGGCCCCAACCGCTACGGCTTCACCGACTCCTCCGGAGTAAAACGTCAATTCCGAATCGGAGACGATGTTCCTCAGGAAGTAAATGAGTATTTTCAGAACATGATGCGAGAGTATGTTGATTCTTTGCGTGTGAGGAATGGGAATGATTTGTTTGCTCTCAAAGATGTGGATTTATTGAAAATGAATCTTGAAGTGGAAGATGGGGAGGTGCTAGATGAACCGACATGGACAGTGGAGGATAGCAAAGATTCACGCGTAAGATATGAGGATCTACCGGAATGGATACTGGAGTATGAAATTGAGAATGCGGAGGAAGAGGATAGGATGGTGGAGGTTAATATGAAGAGGCAGATACAGATGGAGAAGGATAGGAATAGGGAGTGGTTGGTTGGGGAGATGAGGAGGAGGATTAAGATTAAGGAGAGGATGAAGATGGAGATGGAGAAAGAGGGGGAGGAGAAAGAGGAGAAGATGGAACAGGAGAAAGAGCAGGAGTAGGAGGGGGAGAATGGGGGC
>JWJB01010275.1:0-27840 GCA_000812895.1 Rutstroemia sydowiana
ACACATACCTCATATAACACTTATGTTAGTTAAGGTATCAAAATAAAAAAATGTGTTAGATGAGGTTATTACCGTATAACAAAACCAAATTAAGATACTTTCTTAAGGATGAGAATGGAAACTTAGCAACCAGAGTGGGATAGTGTTAATTGTCGGGTCGCTAATTACGATCAATCACTAAATCAGTGAAGCTGCAAGCAAGCCATAGCATCCCATTGTGCGCTTACTCCACTCACTAGTACATACAAGCTAACGATTAATGGATACATTTTTCCCTGTATGGCAACGAAAATTGACAAGGAAGTGAAAAGTTTTCAAATCTTCAGAATCCGGACTCATCTATACATTATTATTTGTATTCAAGTGAAACCAAGATCAGCATTGGAGTGTCAGTCGAGACTGGTCTTCTTTGTCATTCACTCGGTCAGTACCCGAAGCGGGAGCCACAATGTGAACCGGCACTGATAGAGAGTCTGTTTTAATCGTTAATTACAGTACCTATGCGGTTGGTTGACCATCATTCAAAGCCGAGGCGCAATCTGCAGGAGGCGAAGGGGACCGTTCGCGGCATCGCGCACAGAACGACAGGGTGGGTATCCATCTCCGGCAAGTAGATTCTAGGTACTCTTTCCTTTCTCTCGGATGTCACCGATCGGATTGAAGAGATCCTTTTCTTCGATTCCTCTTTCCGCTTGGATGGGGAAAGGAGGTACCTGCGAAAAAGCGGTAGTGAGTATAGGTCTGATCGCCAAAGGTAACTATGGCATAATCAAGTCACGGAGTCTCAATGGCAAGAAAATACGATAGGTAATTTGTAAGATTGGGGGGGTACTCGGAATACCATTTAGAAGTGGTATTAGCAAATGCTAAAACCGTAAACCGAATCTAATTGGTGATTTTGCAAAAATATCGAAACCGTAAACCAAACAGCCTGGCTTATTTGGCAACACTGGGTATTCCCTCAACAAGTAAACCATTGATGTCTAACGCATCTCCGCGATTTTATTTTATTAAATTAACCATTGATTCTAGATCAATATCCAAAAGCTGTTCACACAATCAAGAAATATCTTCTACACATAAATAGCAGAGCACAAAATAGCAAGCAGCAACTCGCTCAAACCATTTCCCTTCCCGTTGAACCCCCATTATAGTTTTGTGAGCCATAACTGCTCTCATCGGCTGCTCCTGATTTGACGCGATAGCTGTGCGTTACTCGAATGCCCTTCTCTTGCGTGTCATTAGATCCCTCGTTTATGGGATCTAATATTCCTTTTTGACTCGACTTATCCCCCTCGCTAGGAATACTCTCATGGCTTCCATTGCCTTGTTGTGTTGTCATCATTCCTGTCGCCATTGTAGAATCAAGGCCGTCTTTGATATTTTGAAGCTTGATGGCTTTACTGCGCATATAGCCTCTTCCACGTGAGGTTTGAGGTTCGGGCATTGAAGCCCCTTTCTTTGATGCCCCTGCAGATATGGATTCACCGGTGCCGAAGATATTGTTGAACAAGGGGCGCAAAGCCGATAATGAAGCAGCGGAGATGCCTAGTGCAATTTCAATTGTAGACCAGATTACGATGGGTGCTACAAGGACTAGAGTGGTGTTAGTGTTTCGTTATTTATGGCGTACGTTGTGGAACTGAGTGCTTACATAGGTAATCGACTGACACTGTGTAGTATTTGAAGTAGATGATGCGGACGATGGTCGCAATACTTGCACTATTGAGATTTTAGTGAGCTACAGTTCGCCAATCGCAGATGGTAACACTTACAGAACACCCATTCCCATCAACCCGGCAATAGCTACTTTTATTTGAATTCTTAGCTTCAAATCGTACACAATAAAAATTGGTAGGATGGCAGTCGACCAATCGGTGATGATGTTCATGGCAGAGAAAACATAACTGAGGGTCAAAATGGCGTTTATAGAGCTGCACTTTCCTCCGGGGACCGCTTTGTCCCAGGTGAAATTCATCGGTCGACATGTTGCAATGACAGAGATATCGGATGTTAGAATGGTAGCAACCGATCCGGCGATAATGCAGTAGATGATTTTCTTGTGTAAAACGTTCGGCGTGATTCTGAGTAACGATATGCATACACTGGCTTTGATGGGTAATGTGCCAGTCAATGTAAACAATTGGAAAATGGTAAAGTACTAAATCATGTTAATACTCTGTCCATTGTCAGTTTGTCGACTCGCAAGCAAATGTACTGACCATGAGAGCGGGTTTCATCTCCTCTGGCGTGATAGTGAGGTTATGGACACCCAAGCCGTGAGCTGCAGCTGCCGTCGACATAGCACAGTTGCCCACAAACATGAGCCATCCTAGCAACAGCAGCCAATCGTCTAATCCAAACGCACGACGTGTTACGCGCACATAAATTCGTGCGAAAAAGAAAATCGAAGAAATTCCCAACAATACGAAGTTAATCACCACGATTTGTAAGGCTCTTTCAACGAGCACCATATTCGATATTATGCCGACCCAGCAGCGAATGTATGGTTCGAAAGTTCAAAAAAAGATCTTCAGACAGTCGTGACTAAAGAGATGAGTAGAAATGAATTGGGAAATACTGAGTGGAGTGCGTAGTGCAACTTTGTCCGAACTAAAAAAGAACGGAGAACCGTATTACTTATCTTTAGAACCCCCCGCGTATCGAAGGAGAGGTTCTGAGGAAATACTTGAGTAAGATCGGCGTCGAACTCATAGCATAGTTTAGAAACGAATGTACGAAATATACGGAATATGGAGAGATTCCTGGCAAGCCTACTTCACTGCAAACGCCGATAAAGACTGGAGCCACTTTTGTGAAGCTTAGCTAGTTTGTAGAAAGCAAAGATCAACACCAAGTAGGATTTTGACCTTGCTCATAACCTCTTCCACTCTCTGTGGGTTTGTGTGGGTCTTAACTACTTTCCTTTTAAGATGCCTGGGATGAGATCATGCTGACTACTCGTCATGCCTTGAAGTTGAACATTTATAAATTATCAAATTTACTAATTAGAAAAAGATCAAAGAATTTTATAGATTTTATTCATTAAATTCAATTTGAACAATAAACATTTTATTGTTTGTGAAAGATTTCATCTACTAAATAAAAGTTGAACATTGAAACGTATGGACATAACAAGTATTGACAGACAGTAGACCAGTGCACTCACTCACTTTGGGTGACCTCGAGATTCGAGTTTAGAGCATAAGGAAAGTCCGCGGCGAAGTAAACTCGCCAGTAATATGTACTATAGCAGTGCCTGTACAGTAAGCTTCACAAGTCTTTCCGAGAGCGCTTGTCCCCGAATTTGCTCAAAGCTTGAACATACCGTATTTTGCATTTGTTTTAGGAACAAGCACCACCTAGGTAGGAGAAATCGTCAATTCGCCATTCCACAAGATCCTAGCAATGTCACTTTCCCAGTTGCCCTTCAACTACAGTATAATCAAAAAACCCTCAAATCGAAAGATTTGGTTCACCGGAACAGCGTCCGACGGGAGTGACAGAAGTAGTCCCCACCCACTAGTATCTATCAATGGGCCCAACGGTTATCTAGCTTCTTTAAGTAAGTGCCATCGTCTAGTTTCATGAATCCACCACGATTTAGGCTTGAATTTGCTAATAGAATGGTTTTGTTATTATTACCAGTACCTGGTATTCGCAAATTGCAACCGATCATGGGTTGATACTTTATTAGAGTAGGCTTAATTTGCGAGCATTTTATGTATATATACAGTAATTCTTTTTCTTTCTCGAATCAATCTGATTGGATTAGAAGAACCGCTTGTTCATTTAGATTGAGCATCGGTACCTGGAGGCTGGTACTATACGGAGGAGGAATACGGACCCTGCGGCTCGTATACGAGTACCGACACGCCATATACTGTAGCCTGTAGGGGATGAATTCAGTCCGTATTGGAACGCCTGCGAAAACTTTAAAAAAAATACAGGGTATTTTCAACCTATGAAAATTTTTACCTGCTGTAAAAGATTTTTATCCAGGCTATTTCGCGGGTAAAACCGCCGCTCAGACTACATACCACATAGTTTACTTTGCAGTACTGTACATGCCAAGTTGTAGACCCCTTTGACTTGATAACGTCTAGAATTAATGATTTCTATCCACAGATAGCGAAGAGAGTTTATATATATTGCATTTAATAACAACTGTGCAACGGGAGTCAAGACTCAAGAGGCCTAAGTGCCCAATTCCCCACGTCCCCCCTTTTACACTATTGGTAGCTTCGTGGATCGTAGTAGGCGACGGGTAGGGTAGTACGATGGTGAGGTAAGACGGAGGCTAAGACTCAAATAGCTACCTCTTAGCCGATCATAATTTTTCGTTTCAACTCTCCACTGCTTCGGACTCTTTTGTATACCGTATTACCGTTTGTTATTATTTTCCTCGCACAAAGACGAGCCTCTGATATCGAATCTTAATTATTACTGTATAGGGTTTTGACATTGTTTACAAACTCTAATTGACAAACCCGCGATAACGATGTTCGTTAATGGCACCTGGCAAGCGTTTTGACGAACTTCATTGTCCTACTATTCCTCGACATCAACGAATCATGCGATATGAGAGATCTCGTATCATGAATATGATAAAACCCCTTAATAAGTTATCATACGCTTGGCGTGGTAGTTCTACCTGATACTCATCTATTCATCTCATATCGTATGTTATAGAGTTTGAGACTCCAAATTTTGCTTCTCGCCCTTTTGGAGTCCAAAGTTTCAAACAATTTGGCAAAGGAAGAATTGCAAAAACCCTTGCACGGTACCTGATCAGTACCTGGTCCCCCGGAAATCGATCCTGGCAGTGACTGGTGACTAGTGACTCATGAGCAATAAATAAAATGAAGGCTTAGAAGATCATGTATTGATTTGTATCTTGCCCCCAGGCCGATGACACTTGGGATGGCTTGCTGAGTTGTAGTAACAATACTGGTAGTGCAGGAGTGGGAGCACCCATGAATAACAATTACTTCTGATCTTTACTCATTATGCCCAAGTTTAGATTATCACAAACTTGTGGGCATAATGAGTACATTCCCAAAATATTTGCCATAATTTAAACGATCTGGGCAAGTCTAACATCGTCCACTTTTGAAGCAGTTTCTGTTTACCAATACCGTGGCACTACGACTGTACGAGTGGTCAAGTAGAGTAATGTTTGCGTTTAGCGTACTTACGTGAATCGGATTGGTGGAAGCATGCCATTTCGAGTTGCCACTAAATACGCATCCATTTATCTAGTTCTATGGGGTCAAAAGTAGATATGGACATGTATCATCATCCTTTTAATTGCTTCAATAGGAAAACTACCCCACTATCTTCCAATAGTGGGGTTAACTTTGTCAGCTTACAGCAAGTCACATCCACATGGTTCGACTATTCGGAGGGGAAAATTTAATCTTGGAGGATTCATTTATCTAGCTCTCTGACCCTCGTTGTGTTTATTCTAGGAGATATCATTCTTGCAACGGCAAGGACTTTTTGAGTTTAGTACGCCAAAACCTATCCAGAAGATGGACGACAAGAAACCCTTCAAGGTGGTGATCATTGGTGGCAGTGTGGCCGGCCTGACAATGGCTAACATGCTACAACTGAACGACATTGACTTTGTGGTTTTGGAGGCCTATCCAAAGATTGCTCCTCAAATCGGAGCCAGTATTGGCTTGCTACCTCATGGAAGTCGTATCCTTGATCAATTAGGCGTATTCGACACGATTTTAAACATGGCACCGCCTGTGGATTCGTTTAACTTTAGAAATAGCACCGGAACTAAGATAGCAGGACATGGGGGAATGAGACGAACTTTCGAAGAGAGGTTAGCATTATTTGTGTCAAACTTTCATGATAATACACATTCTGATATTGTATAGGCATGGGTATCCAATTCTGTTCTTGGACCGCCAAATGGTCCTGCAAGTACTTTATGACAACATTAAAGACAAGTCCAAGGTCTTGACGGAGAAGCGTTTGGAAAAGATCGACCTGCATGAAAACGGGGTAACCGCTTTGATGAAAGATGGCTCGACCTACTCTGGAGATTTCCTGTTTGGTGGTGACGGAGTTCACAGTACCACTCGATCGGAAATGTGGAGGCTGGCCGGGGAGAGAGGTCCACCCGGTTACTTCCCTGTCGCTGAGCACAATGGTAAGTGGCTGTCGGATTCTATCTTTTCTGCTCCGGTGCCATGCCGTTTTGACTGTGACTAACAATCTTTAGATGTTCTCTGTGATACCAGCTGCATCTTTGGAATAAGTAAACCAATACCAGGACTCGAGCCCGGAAACTTACATTCCGTGTTCCGCGAGAAAACCTCGTATCTTATCAACGGTGGGCCGGAGAAACGTGTATACTTCTTCTACATGATCAAGCTCGACAAGCCAGTTTACGGATCTGATATCCCTACCTATTCTAAAGAAGATGAGGCGGCGGTCTTCAAAGCCCATTACAATGATCCAATTACACCTGAGATTAAATTCGGAGATCTTTATGAGAATTTAATCACTTCCGTAATGACACCACTCCATGAACATGTTTACAAAAAGTGGCATTATGATAGGATCATCACTATTGGTGATGCGTCTCACAAGGTAATCGATCTCCTCAATGGAACTTCAATTTTCACTATGCTAAAGTGTTTGCCAGGTCAATCCAATTGCGGGTCATGGTGGTAACTTAGCAATGGAGTGTTGCGCCACCTTGACGAACTCTCTAGTGAAAGCACTGAAGCAGTACGGCGGCAAATTGACAACGCCACAGCTGCACAAGATATTTGCAGACTTGCAAGAAGAGAAGTATGATCGAGCTGTTCACCTCAAGAACGCCTCTCACGAACAACAACTTACCGAAGCCATGTGCGATCCTCTACACAAGTTTGCCGCATTAAAAATCCTTCCCATGATGAGCGGCGAAGATACCATCTTCAATTTCTCGGCTAATCTTCCCGCCGCCGAGAAACTTGACATGGTTCAGCTACCTCCTCGTGCTCGATTGGTTCCCTTTAAGGATGAATTAGCCTGTGAGGTCAAACCCAGAGGCCCCATTGCCTTCTTGCAGATTGGGTTCTACCTTGCATGCGCTGTACTCGGTTACTACGGTATGTGGGTGAGGGCCTACGCTGGCTCTGGGCTACAACAGCAGCTGGAAGCGGTTGTGCAAAAAGGCATCTTTGAGTATGAAGGTAGCTCTCCTCTGAAGACGACCTGGACTGGTATTGCTTCTTTGGATCATATAATCACTATGCTATCTGCCATGTTTTTTCCCGGAGCCGCCGATTACGATAAGGCATATGGCAAGCTGATGGTTTATTTCCTCGGTATTCTTGTGCAGCCCATATCCATTTACTTGATCGAGGCATGCCGAAAGCGTAACGACATGAACCCCCTTGCTCTGTAAGTGAAGACACTATTTCTTGCTACCATCTAGACCAGACCTGCAAAAAGCTAACAGTTCCTTTAGTCCAACTATCTGGTTCGCACTATCCAATGCATTCGGTATCGGAATAGTTGCGCCAATTTGGTACATCGCTTATACACTTCTCTCTGACAGCGAACCTTACTGGTGGCCTGCAACACGCCAAGTCACTTATCAATACGTGCGCATCATCCTTCCTGCAATATTCCTTGGGTTATACCTCCCTACAGTTCTCCTGTTCGTAAAATGGGAATCAGACACAACGACCCAGACCTTTGCCGCCATCTGGCAACTCGCTCCTGTCTTCGCTTCCCTGCTTACTCTCCTATTCTCCCTCATCTACAAAAGATTCGCCGAAGATCCATCCCACCTTCCATATCCCGCTGCCGCCGAAGAACCAAAAGATATATTCTGGCTTAAGGTCACCTATGGCACATTATTTTTCTTCGGTTTTGTTCACCACATCGCCGTTCTATCTGAAATTGTCTTTTCCGGCACCCCAGAAGTGACCCTCTGTTCTGTATTCTTGTTTTCCAACCCAACTGCTATTGGTGACATGATGCGCAATTTCTGGGTCGCTGATTTCTGGTCTTTCCAACTTGCGTCATATGGATTCTGTTGCAATGCAGTTTGGGATATCAAGCGTGTGGGGAGAACGACCGTTGATGTGGCAAAGTCGGCGATTGTTTTGCTTTTGGCAAATTTGATTGTGGGTCCTGGTGCAGCTATGGTTGGCTGTTGGTACTGGAGAGAGTTGGCTATGGCGCGTACAAATGTTTCCAGAAAGTAAATTTATTGATTTGCTATAATACTTCGATGGTGTATTATAGTGTTCTGAAGAGGGTGGGTTTACTCTTTCTTGATGTCAGTCAGTAGTTTATGGAGGTTGGTAATTTCGTAATGAAAGGACGATAGAGGATATGTAATAAAGTGTAATTTCCCGACAGCTTACCTTCAATCAATTGAATTTACACATTCACAGATCTGTTCAACAAGTTCAGTAGCCCAATGTGTGTGTAGACCAAGATTCCTCATCCATAAACACACATCATTTTTGGAGAAAAGTATGTTGTCACCGTGTGGGGGAAAAAGTACGTTGCAGTCAAAATGTATCCCAAAACAGTTAGGAAATAAGATTATCACGACACCGAGAAACGGCAACAGGAATTTTCAGGAGCAGGATGTCCACTATGTGGGGAACGTACGAAGATCAATAAAGATTGTTAGATGACGGTCGACTCTAGAATAGTATTTATTTATAAGAATCATTTTGATTCACAAACCGGATTACAATCAGAGTGATCCTCATACCCTTACCATTCCGATACCTATCGTCTCTCAGCTACCACTGACTAGCATATAGAGAGGAGAGGATAACATTAAGATATCCCCTCCAGATCACTTGCATGTACTAAAATGAGTGCCACCTTGGTACGTTTTATGCGGGGTTTGTGAATAAGAGGATAGAAAGGGTTGCGCACAGGGCATTTCATCGAACTTTACAGCAGGTTCTTTTGATTTTTCCTTTTTGTACTTGGAAGTTGAAAGTGGTGAGGGTCTTCGTTTTGCACAATGTCCGTACTATTCACGCATGGTACGTCGTGGTTCGTCGTGGTAAGGTCAATTGGGTGTAAGTTTAGTTGGAACGTAGGTTCAAGTGGGCATTCAATTGCGTTATGTACCTAGTAAGTAGGTATGGAGTAGTGTGGATTCCGGTATTGAATTGGTCTTCAAACGGGTGTCGGGAGGCAGTTCATTCCTTCCACGCCAGAGGTGGTGGATAGGTGGGTGGTTGGTGAGTGCCTTCCTTTTTTGAAGTCAATCTGAAATTAGCGTTTGCAGATTTTTTTAGCGTGAGTATAAACCCCCCCCTCAGAATGAGAATTTTGGTACGGAGATTGATTTCCCAACTTTCATCCCATCTTTTGGAATGGGATTTTGGATGGGGAAATCTTGGTTTGATGTGTCGTCGGCGTTGAAAACATGAACACGATTGATTTCATGTCGGTGTGAATTGGGGGATTGTTGTTGATCCTTACATGAAGGCATTGCAGAAATCCTTATGGTGTGAGTGAAGCAAAATTGGTGGTTGGTTGTGATTGAAGGTTGGTTTGTTGAGTCGTAAGGCAGATGGTGTAGTATCATCACTCACCTCAGTAACTTTCTCCACGTTTGGCATTCAATTTTTTTAATTTGGTTACGAGCAACTCATGTTTATTGTTAAAATCATGTATTCATTTCATAGCTGTGCAAGTATCTATTTACATAGCATGTTGAGTTTGTGCGTCTCTCACCGATGGCGAGTTCAATGGACGATATACTCCTTCTTCAACCACCAAACCGTTGTTGTGTGTCGATACAAATATGTGCGTAGCATTTGGAAATGGGAAGGAAGCGATCAAAATTACGCTCTCAAGTGCCTGCTGTAATTTTTAAGAAAAAGTAAACAAACACAATGAAGTCATCTCGAGAGAGATTTTCAGTTTTTCAAGCAACCTCACACCGTAACTTAAATTGATTGATGTCAAAAGCGTATTAAAGTTGTATGTACTCCAAATTACTCTTTCTACACCACAAAGCAATGCGTATCTCAAACGACCAGAAACACTCCCTTCCAATAGCAACTTGTTCAGGTGAGTAGTGAATCTCATCGCCACTGAAAAAAAACCATCGCCGCTTTTTCACCGAACCCCCACAACACATCTCTCACTTCACCTTTATATATCCAAATAAACAATCCCCAATCACCAAACATAGAGATGGGGTGTTTGGCTCAGTGGTAGCTTGCTATCATTGATCTTAGAAGGCGTTTTATCAAAAAACCTATTAAATTAGGTCACTACAAGGGAATCCCCTCAGCCCGGTAGTTTTTGCCATTTTTGTGGGATTTTATTTGTATTTTTTGAGAGCGTTTTTATTTTCTTGACAATTTTGGGGGATTTTGATACTGTACGATTCATTTTATGGACGGAGAAGCGAGAGAGCGCTGGGTGGTTGGGTGGAAGTGAGGAAAGCAGTGAGTGAATTTTTCCATTTTGTTTTTTTATCGGCCTTCTTTTTTAAGAATGTGAAGTAAATCAGACTTTAGGATAATCCGTTTCTGAGACGTGCAACAAAAGACAAGCTTTTACGAAAAGATGAAGTGAATAGATGAAGTGACTACGACATCCACCCACTTCAACATATACTTCCCTTCACTTTCAACTTGGAAAGGAAGGAAAGTGAAAAACCAAACTGATACATTGAAAGGAGAAACTTGATTTAGTAAAGGGCGATTGAAGATTGAAATGGGATGGTATTTGTATTTACGTCTCCTCCAAAAATACTTCTCGTATGCCAATTCATTATACCGTATTACAGCCTTATACTCATCTAAGTACAGTACTATAACGATACAGTATATACAAAGCCAAGCAGCCAGGTACGAGAATCGATACACGAGGTCCAATCAATTACCAAATTCTTCTTTCCAAACCCCTTCTGAATCACCCGTATCGACTCCGAGTCCCGGTAGGCAACTTATCACTCCGATGCGTTTAAATGACCGCCCGCATCCCAATCACCACATCCCTATTACAAGCAGGCCCAGAACTCGAGAGGACTTGCCACCCATCTTATTCGAACCATGCTTGCTTTCAATGATGCTTTTCGTCTTGGTTACGCTGCTTTGTTGTTGGTAGGCTTGTAGATGGAGCTCATTCTCCTAATTTGATTGTGATGTTTACCAAAGGCCCAGAGATTCGAACCGCAGTAGTGAAGTGTGAATGATACGTAATAATTTGTAATTGTAAGCCCGGCAGAGAGGTATAGTATGTACTTCATCTACTACCTAAAGTTTGAAATTGCCTATAGGATTATTGCAGAAGTCGAGCATGGATGTGGACCTCCAAAAAGTGAAAATATCCGTCCCCTATTCGGCCTAGACTTTTGGATCGATATTGGTACCTCTAGTAGCACAGAGCTCCTTTTTCCATACGTTAAATGTATGTATACTGTGAGTGAGCAGTCTATGGTATGCTATTCGAGGTATATCTTGCGATCTTCGGGGTTTGAGGTTTTATTTGAGAAGGTCGAATTAGATAATATATGAGAGATATTTGAATCCGGGCGTTGATATGAAAGAGAGACAATGGAGATGACTTCGTGTCCGCGGCTCTTGATGTTATTATGGGGTGCCTATATCCCGATTATGTGGATTCCTGCCACTAATAATCTTCCTCTATAGAAGAGCTCTGGCGATTAATAAATATGTTGCGTTCGTGCTCGCAATAGTAGTCATGACTACAATTGCGCAAACCATCCGTCCGTTCCTCATCGTACTGTTTATGTTAAGAGGCCCCGATTTACGTACGACTTCCCTCCTCCCTGCCACTTGCCACTTGCCGCAGCAACCCGCAACCCCAATCAAAGCCCAAAAATAATCAACCTCTCGCCACTCAATTCCAACTCTTCAATCCAATTCACCACCGTCCAACTTCCCGTCTCCGCAAACGTAACTCGCTGCCTCTCGCATATGGACTCCAGCAATCTCCTCGTACTCAGCGTACTCATCCCGTAACTAGTTTTTTCTAGAATACGAAACAGATCCAGGGCAATTTCCTTGTCCTTTTGATTCCTAGATGCGAATCCCGCTAGGAAGATCGGGAACGCAATATAGCGAAACTCGAACCGTTGACGCTCGATTATCATGCCGGCTATCTGGAGAATTTCTTTCGCGCATTTTTCGACTTGCTCTTCGGATCCGGCTGTTGGTGTTTTCATTTGTCCGTGGTACATGCTGGTGTAGAAGTAGATTACACATGCCCGGTATAGTAAATGCGGCTGTGCGTGTTAGTATTATTTCTCTTCCAATGGCCAATAGTGGTAACTAACATGTATTTTAAGTGTGAAGACGGCAGTTGGAAGTCCCCCAAGCTCTTCTAACCAACTTTCAGATGTCGCAAGATAGATAGCGCAAGAATCCCGAAAGTCATCTAATAATTTCCCTTCGTGTTGAATCGACATGCGCTGCCGCACCGCAAATTCCTGTATCATCTTACTATCTCTCGGTTCAGCTCTGAGTTCTTGCGCTTTCGTTCCAATTGCGAGCGCAATCAAAGTAAGCCGTCTATTCACCCTCAGAAGTTCCGCCGCTCGACTTGCCGTCGTGGCTGTGAGACCAGATGCAAATTTCCCAGCTTTCGTATCTTCGAGGGCTCGTTCTGGAGGCGGTAGCATGTCATGTCGCATTATGGCGTTGATGAAGGAGCCTGTACCGCTCGTAGCTAATAGCGCATATATATCGATATACATAGCCCATATGATCATAAAAGCATGCCGCTCGGGGCCGTAGGCTTGGTATCGAAGGTGCAAAACTCGGAATACCTGGTCGCTATGGTATTCCCACATGTTAGTTTCACGATGGCCTGCTGCTGCTACCTAGGTTGAGTAAAGACTTGTTAATATGAGATATATGTTTGTAGGGGATGGATTCGCTGGTAGCGATGTTAGGATGTCTGAAACATACTTCAAATCGATAGAGAAAGTAGTGCGTGAACAGTGCCTCATCTGAGAGCGAGTCTTCGGAACTTTGGACCTTCTCTTTTAATGCGGGGAACACACGCTGGTGGCGCTCTCTATGGACAGTATCAGCTTTGCTAACATCTAATGGAATGATCTTGTTTCCAAAAGCGATGAATCTGTAGTGCCGAGAAAGATTACTCACAGAGCATCCGTCACAGGTCTATTTTCGAGACCAGCCAGACTAAGAGACGACAATGCAGCGATTGCAAGAAATAGCTGATACATGTTAATTATGGACTTGGACTGGAAGTTTCCTCATATTACATACTGGCCGATAATTCTGTGCTTTTCTTTCGAAAAGATCCATTCCACCCTCCCAGCTCGATAACGGACATACCTGTTTAGCAAGAACCTTTCGATAATGCTCCAAAAGAAGATCATCATCATTCTGGTGGTCGACATCCATAAGGCTCTCAAGTGATTTGCCGTCTGTTACTTTACTAGAATCTGCTTCGGCGTGTGTTTGGCTGGAGCTTGTCGTATCCCGTACTTCCACTGGGTCGATTTCCATTGAATCGGAGGATGTTATAGGCTCCTGTTCTGCATTTTCTTCAAAGTTCCGAAGAAGAATAACATTCCCATCTCCCCCCACCACTTGCTCGGTTGAATTAGAGACTCCAGAGATAGATGCCTGTTTTGAATTGGACCGGTACTCTGGCAATGACAAGAAAGTTCTTTGATTAATTATAACTGCAAAAGTACCTGGATCATGTAAATCAGCCTTCTGTTCACGTTGCGCATCTGTCAAGAGATCCGCAAATGGCGGTAGGGCATCCTTTTGTTTTGGTTGTTCGCGACGTGATGGGATAATGGCAAGAGCTGCTAGATGTTAGCCAGAAAATATGAGAAATCTCGCTGCGCCGCTGACATACGATCCCAAACAGCATTGCCAACGGTAGATACATCTTGTGTTCGCTCAATAATCTTTGTGGTATCATTTTTGAAATGAAGCCGCGGTTTCCAGTCACTACGAATGTTAACAGTAGCCAGGCATATTTGGGCGTAAACCATTTACCAGATATAATTTAATCTGTTGCATTGCTAGCATTTAATTGGTCAGCCGTGGAAAATGCATTGGAGAAAAGCAGAATAGAAGAATTTACTTACATTACACAATGGTTTGTGCTCATCACATTTGACTTCTAAGACATATATTAGATCTGTAAATCAAGGATTTACGTGTGATAGGTCTACGAACTGCGAGTTCTACATGTCCTAAGAATGTTACCATTGATCCAATTCCCATGCAGCTACACAATGGCAAACTTACCAACATCCACTCTTAGACCGGGCTGTTGTCTGATCCCCTTTTGATGGTCGAGGACGATCACTCTTTTTGTTACGGTCCGCCATCGGCATCTTCAGGATTCCAGGCATCCGGAAGAAACGTTTTGAAACAATCACAAAACGGCAAAAGTGACCGAGAAATTGACCATTGGCGATTGCAAACGCAACTTCTCGGATCAGGTACCGGTGAGAATTAGCATGAGTAAAATTGTTACTCGACAAAAGACGATTTAGTAAATTCCGTTGGGAAAAACAGTTGTGCTGGTAAAGATGTGAAGCATGGGATGGGCCTAGAATTATCTTCAAGAAAAAATAATCTTGATGAATCTTTAGTAATAACCTTATGCTACAGTGTTATAATATCCCAAGTTCACGGACCCTTTAGTTTCAAAGTGACCAAATGGGTATGGGGCCAGCAATGAATTAAATGTACTAGAATCAAAGGAATTTCGATTTAAGATCTATTCGAAACGGCTTTTGAGATCTTGGGTCGAAAAGTTCACGATGTTGACATTCGTTCAACGTCCAATGACTGATGCCGAGAAGACTGTTGTAAAATCTAACAGTCTATAATAAATTCAATGTTTGTTCGATTTTCACGAAATCAAATCCAGTGATTGTTGAGGATATGTTTCATGGAATCAAATCCGATGATTGTTGAAGATATGTTTGAACATTAAGTTGGAAAATTTGATCTTGATCAAACTAATATTTGATAGTTATATGAAGTTGTAATCTGCTGTGGTGATAGCTTTATTGCTTCACTGGTGCTTCCGCATGTACCGATAGTACGAGTAGACGAGTGGGTGTCTTCTGTACTGGTTGGTACCTTGTATTCCGTATTGGAAATAAGTAAAAATAAAAGTGTGGAGACATGAACTACGCACAGCGCGCAAGATAGCACCGGTAATGGTAATGGTGATTGTAAGGATTGAGTAATTAGCCACAAGCTGCCACCAGAATCGAACAAGTTGCTAGGTGCTTCCCAGAATTTGTAGGCATACAAGCCACAATATATAAGGAAGAATCTCCTTTATCAAGTATCCCCTCGTAAGGCGTAAAGAGAAGTCAAGGGTCAGGGGGATATGCACTATACAAACTGGTTCTATTATTCGGAATCCGGAAAGGAATATAACTGTTGCTAGTAAGTTCTACGGTTAGCCTTTTTTTTAATCGACAGCGAGATATTATATACAATACCGGTATCTACCGCAGATCCGAATTATGGTACGAGAATATACTGTAAAGAGCTAGAGGCACGGCATCAACCAACCAGATATTATCGGGAGGTCTGTTCCGCCGTATAGGATAAATAACCTTACCCCGTACTGCACCTACCTATCCAGGAGTCAATAGTGAACCGTAGATGCGGAGTATGTAGCAAATCCTTAAAATCCCCCTTTTCCGTTGAAACTGCACTGTGTTGAAGTATATACTGTAGTTCGGAGCAAAGAATTCAGACACAGATTCATGTTTAGGTAGTGTCAGATAATCGGATCAGGATTATTCTTCAGATGATTTGGGAGTTGAATAATGGGCTTTGTCTTCAGTATGAAACAAATGATGAAGCCCTTGATATTCTTTTTCCGGAAGTTGCACAGTACCAAGTGACATAGTATCAGGTTCAGGTTACTGTACCTACCTAGGTACTCTTATCCTGAAATATCCTGAGTCTAGACTTTTTGACTTCCAAAGTTCCCACTTCGTACCAAGAAATATTTTAAGTGCCTTATTAAGGTTAACATGTTAAAATAAAATACTTTAAGGCACCAATTTCTAAATTTTGCACGTGCTGATAAGATAGCGGCCGCATGAAGCTCAGATGATGAAGTGGGTTGGTTGGTGCGGCGGCAACAATGATAAATCATTTGGCTTCTTCAAGGCAATTGTGACGCGCGCGCAACGAAACAAAAGGAAGAGCAAGCAGGCATAAACACTCCCGTAATCAATATATTCAAACCATATTAAGTATGTAATAGCTGGTCCTCTTTTACCTACAATACTTTTCTTTTATATCGCTCTAGAAGACCCCAACAACCAACCCACAAGGAATAAATCACGAGATACCCCCAATTTGCTATAGATCGCCATACATTTATATCCTCATATTACGATCCAACAATCAAACAATCAATTTTTTACATTGAAATCACCTTCAAGATGTCGGCATCCACGGAATCTAGAGAACTGGAGCTGGTTGGGAAAGTTGAGATGCGCATTGCTCTTGCAAAAGATGATAAACTCGAGTCTTTATTGAAACCATATTTGCCTGCTCTCCTCCTCAAACTTGGGAGTGATCACCAAGCTGTGCGCAATAAGGTATGCCGTCCTTTTAACTTAGCTATATCCCGGAAGGATGATATTGGGAATTAAGCTGATTGAATACCTGTAGGTCATATCGACGTGTCAGCATATCAAAATCCGGCTCGCGGGCAACAAGTATGTACTTATCAAACATCCTCTTCGTAATTCGATTTACAGCTTTACTAATGAGACCAGGGATATTGTCCTACCTGTGGCAGCTTTGTTGAAACAGTATAAAGAAAATCCGACATCTTCTATGATACGGCATTTTGATCTGATGTTTATCCAACAAAGCATTGGCAAGCTGTCATCTTCAGTGAGTACCTTTTAGTACCCAAAAAGAAAGTGGCTCTAATTTTCATCTAGGAGCAAATGAATTTGCTACCTACAATAATTCACGGATTAGCTGAAGACGCTGATAAGCCAACCTGTGCGACAATATTCAATCTTTTTCTACGCCTGCTACCCCAGCTTCAGGTTCCTCCAAGAGGTAGCAAGGAAGACACCGAATTGAGGAATCAGCTAGGGCTAGATGAACATCAAGAAGACGCAAAGTTTATAGCATCATGGTTCGGAAAGCTTGTACTCTTGACAGTTATCCGCTCTGCTCCTTCTGGAGTAACATGCCCAGGACTGACTGTTCAAGAATATGAATTTCTAACCCTCAATGGCAAGCATGAAACCTGGGACCCGAGCTCTGATGAAGGATTGAACTTGATACAAACCAAGATCACTGTATTGAATTTCCTTGCCAGTGGTGCCTTCACGGATGAAGAGCGTTTCCTACCAGCTCTTCTTGCATCTGCGGATACCAACTCTCGGATTCACGGTGTTGGTGATGATCTCATAAAGCGTTCTACAGTATCGTTAGAGGAACCTGAGCTAGTTCGGAAATTATTGGGGATATATTTCACCCTCCGACCAGCATTACAAACAAGGGTGCTTGTACTCTTGACCAAATCTGCTATCTCTACAACCTTCCCGCAAGAGATTGTCAAAATCGTGCAAGAAGGGATACAGCCGGATGATAACACGAATCTTCCAGCGCCAGGTCTCGAGACTGTAAAGTTTCGAAATGCACTTTTCAATTACATGAATTGGGTGTCTCGTATGGGTTCTATTCATGATCTTAGCCAAGTAGCCCCACAACTCGTCGGATTTTTACGTACATACATAGAGGATCAGGGCTGGCCTATTCCTCACGAGCGATCATCGGATGCTGCTGCATTGCGTGCTCTAGCTTATGAAACACTTGGTGCTCTTGCAAAGACTACACCATCTATAGTACTCGAGGACAATATCTCACTGATTCGATGGTTGTTTAGATCACTCACAGAAGAGGGCTCATCTGATGAGATTTTTGTGAGTATTGAAGGTGCACTTTCGAGTCTATTGGGCGCATTTGCTGTAACTTTACCTACTACAATCAGAGATGAACTCCGACTTCTGCTCTTGAAATACATGACGCTTGAGGAAGGAGCCGAGATTGTGAGGAGCGCTCGATTTGCGACTGTCCGATGGGCGAATCGCTGCTTAGATTATAGCGATATTGTAGCGCGATGGATAGATATTCTTGCTCTTAGTGCCCGTACTGATGAACGTAGTGATGTTGTGGAAGAGGGTGTTAAAGGACTGGTGTGTATTATATCCTTAGCATGTGGGATGTTGAGATGGCACTAACGATAAATAGGATCCATACTGGTATCGTCTTCTCAATTCTACTGGTGCGTCGGTTGAGTGCCCTCTTCCAGACTGGAGCGAAATGGTCCAAGTGTTCTTCGGTAGTCAGACTATGCTCGAGAATTCCAGTATCGCGAATACCATGAAGACCGGAATGGAAGTCGACAGTGTATCTGTTTTTGGGAATTTCTCAGGAGCAAGAATCAATGCATTTCCAGCTGCAATCAATTATTGCAGAAGAATACTATTGCTACGTGCTTTAGAGAAAACGGATGCACCATTGGGAATCGATGCAGACTGGGAACGTCAGCTCGATGTGTTGTTTCGCTCAGATAAGGATTCTAGAAAGGCCATGAAAGCTCACATCCTGACTGTAGACCAAGATGCCCTCCAAGTATATCTCAATGCAGCCTTTGAAGGTATGCTACGCAATGATGGTAACGGACTCGCAGAATGTGGCAAATGCTTTGTAGAAATCATTTCTCTTGCGCCCACATACGTTGTTGGTCGACTTGCCGATAGAGCTACCGAGCTTCTCCCATGTATCAGATCTAACAATGTTGCAACTCGCTTTCTTGCAGCTCAGGCAATAGGCATACTTGCGGCGCATCCTACCAGAGATGAAGACTCTATTGAGAAGTTGATCCAAACTCTCGCCGCCGATGTAGAAATCTGGCAGACAGCCGTGGGAGCCGAGGCAAATAAGGTCC
Source organism: Rutstroemia sydowiana (assembly GCA_000812895.1). Lineage (NCBI taxonomy): Eukaryota > Fungi > Ascomycota > Leotiomycetes > Helotiales > Rutstroemiaceae > Rutstroemia > Rutstroemia sydowiana. The sequence continues at coordinate 18,976 of JWJB01010275.1, forward strand.
ATGGATCCACTATTGCACTTGGATATGTTTTAAGTAGAGCAGCTTATTACGGCCGTGGCGATTTTGTATCAAAACCGATTGTTACAAAAGTCCTCGCTCAGTTCCTAAGTATTCTCGAAGGTGTCAGAGATGCATCGACAAGAGAAGCTGTATTAAATGCCATTAGCCAGACGAGCGCCTCGGGGGTTATGAAAATCGATGTATTAGAAAACTCTTCGTTAAAATCCGACGGGATTATCAAGCTCCTGCTCGCCGAAGCCAAAAAGGGCAATGAGAAGGCGATGACAACGCTTGGTCGACTTTGCATCGTCTTCGCTGCACCCACTGAGTCTACGGATAACCCACTGGATACGATTATTTCGGGCCTTTATGATCTTTATGAACTAAAGCAACCCGAAGTTCACTTCACAATTGGTGAAGCCCTAAGTTGTGCAGGTGCATGCTGGGATTCTGACGTCTTGCAACTTGGTCTAGATGTGGATGCTAATTTTGAGGGACGCAAAAAGCAATCGAATACGTTCGATAAGATCATCCAGAAACTTTTAGTGGACTGCAAAACCACTAAACCCTCACTGAAGAAGGCCTCTGGAATCTGGCTCTTCTGTTTGATTCAATATAGTGGACATCTTGACGAAATTCAAACACGATTACGAGAGTGCCAAGCTGCGTTCATGGGATTACTCTCTGCACGAGAAGAAATCGTTCAAGAAACTGCTTCTCGAGGTTTAAGTCTTGTTTACGAGCAGGGTGACGAAGAGCTCAGGGCAAGACTCGTCAAAGATCTTGTCGCAAGTTTCACAGGAACTAGTACACAAATCAAGGTTCACGAAGAGACCGAGTTGTTCGAACCTGGAGCATTGCCCACCGGCGAGGGAAAATCTATCACATCGTACAAAGACATTGTGAGTCTTGCAAACGAAGTTGGTGATCAAAGTTTAGTGTATAAGTTCATGTCGCTTGCCACAAACGCAGCCACATGGTCTACTAGAGCAGCGTTTGGCCGGTTTGGGTTAAGTAACATTCTCTCAGAGTCTGAGATTGATCCAAAACTGTACCCAAAATTGTATCGTTACCGCTTTGATCCCAACCCAAATGTTCAACGCTCCATGAACGATATCTGGAGTGCGCTAGTGAAAGACTCGAATGCTACGATTAATCAACATTTCGATGAAATCCTCTCGGATTTGTTGAAAAGCATTCTAGGAAAGGAATGGCGAACAAGAGAGGCAAGCTGTGCTGCTATAGCAGACCTCATACAAGGTCGTGAGTTTGAAAAGTATGAAAAACATCTTCACGATATTTGGCACGTCGCTTTCAAGGTCCTAGATGATATCAAAGGATCAGTGCGGAAAGCTGCCTTAGGTCTGAGTATGGCTCTTACCGGTATACTTGTGCGACAGGTAGAAGCTGGTACATCATCGAGACATGCACAGGCAATGCTGAAGGATGTTCTGCCATTCTTGCTATCGGACCAAGGCTTAGAAAGCTCTGCCAAAGAAGTTCAAGTTTTTGCAACAGTCACCGTGCTCAAGCTTATCAAGAGTGGTGGAAAATCCCTTTTACCATTCGTGCCAAACTTAGTTGAACAAATGTTGAACTTGCTAAGTACTATGGAGACGGAAGGAGTTGACTACCTTTACTTACGAGCCGCACATTATAACCTCACCGAAGAGAAAATCGACACGGCAAGAACAAACGCTGTGACTCAATCGCCACTCATGGAAGCTATAGAAAGATGCTTAGACATTCTTGATGAGCCTGTAATGAAAGAGTTTGTCCCCCATCTCGAGAATGTCATCAAAACAACCGTTGGTATGCCATCTAAGGTAGGCTGTGGAAGTGTGTTGGTCAGTCTTGCCACTCGGCAATCGGTAATCTTCCGCCCGCATGCAGACCATTTCCTCAAAATCCTAGAGAAATCTGTCCTCGACCGCAACAATGCAGTCAGTGCATCCTATGCTCGAGCGGCTGGCTACATCTCTAGACTTGCCACCGATAAGGCCCTACTTCGACTACTCAATTATTCTAAAGATCTTTATTTCAACGCCGAAGACGAAACTCGTCGTCAAGTATCCTCCGACACCATTTACGCAATTTCCAAGTTCGCCACCGATCGATTCAATTCTCTGAGTTCCGATTTCCTCCCCTTCGTCTTCTTCGCCAAACACGATTTTGACGATGCAACCAAGAAACAATTTGAGAAGACTTGGAGCGAGAACGTGGGTGGCTCTCGAGCTGTACTCCTCTACTCGAGAGAAATAAACGCTCTTGTACTCCAATATATCGACTCTCCTAAATGGACAATCAAACACACAGCTGCAATCACCATCGCTGATGTCGTCACATCCACCACCTCTACCACATCCACCGAAATCGACGGCCCAACAGCAGCACTTATCTGGCCGGCCCTGGAAAAAGCCCTCGCGCTCAAAACCTTCGCAGGCAAGGAAATGGTCCTCAAATCTTTCAACAAATTCATGAAGAGCGGTTCCTCTCTTTGGAAAAACGAGTCCGACATCGCGGCCCAAACCAAAAAAATCGCCATCCGTGAATCCAAACGCAATAACGAGGTCTACCGTCCCTTTGCATTGACCGCGCTGGGCGAATATGCAGAAACTCGCACCGATATCGATATGTGGGAAGAGGTATACGCGATCATTGAACCGGTGCTAGATGATTTATGCAGCGAGGATAAGATGGAGACGGAGGCTTCGGATTCTATTTCAAAGAGAGATAGGGATGGCAAGAGTGAGAAATCTAATGAGGCTGCTACTATTACTGCGGGAATCACGGCGCTTTTCCGAGCGGTTAATGTTAAATTCCTGGAGCCTTCGCCATTGGATCATCTACCGAAACTATTGGATGTGGTTCGAAAGGTGCTGAAGTCAACGAATGCATCGACGCCGACACGCTTAGCGCTATATGAGCGTGTTAAGGGATTGTTTGAGGGGTTGAGAAAACGTACGCATGCGCAGAAGGAAAATAGATATGCTTTGTGTAGAGGGTATGTAGAGATACTGGAGGTGGAGAGTGCGGCGGGTAGTGAAGGTATGAGGATTAAGAGAGGGGAGGCGGTGGAAGAACTAGTGCTGGCGTTGAAGGGAGGTGTATTTGGGATGTGGAGTGAGGGGAAGGAGGAATTGATTGGGTGGATTAGGAGCTTATTGGTAGAGGCGAGTAAGTTGGAGAGGAATGAGAGTGTGAGGGGTGTGTGGGAGAGGGTGGTGAAGGGGTTAAATGGCTAAGTAAAATTAGTGCTGGTGAAGGGTTGGAATGCTTGAGTGAAAGTAGTGCTGGTGAAGTTGATGTTTATTTGGTTGGTTTTGGGGGTTAGAATTGTAGACTTTATGAAGCTAATTTTATATGGCTTTATCGCGCACATTGATGGTTAGATATAGATATTGTGCTGTTCAGTTTTATCAGAAATCAACATTTAGATCTCACCACCATCGCGGCACTGAGCTATTAAACCAATATAGACTACGTCCGAGTCATTTGAATTGAACCTATTCCTTTCTTCGCCCAATTCTATCACCAACTACAATATTAATCACATCAAATCGTATTTTAATTTATCGCGTATTATATCTCACCTCATAGCATTATAAAATACATATCCAACAAACAGTATTGCACCAGTGGTAAGTTATTGGTGGCGGAGTGAGGAAGGATGGAGGAAAGAGGTGGTGTTAGGGAGGAATATGAAAGGAAGGGATGCGTAGGCAAGTTGCTTCGTTCGTTTTATATAGAAACGAATCGCTGTATGGGTAAGACGATACCAATCTGCCTTGGGGGGTGGTTTTTTGTTTTATTTTTATTATTATTTTTATTTTGGCTTTTGGTTGTCGTTTGATTTTTGGTTTTGGCTTTTTAGGTGACGGAAAAGGAGGGGTGGATTCAGTACCTGGCCTGGTACTTCCGTACCTCGTCGGTGAGTTTAATGTTAGGAATGTACTTGGTTACTAATATGAATGGGCGAGTTATGATCACGGTATTATTACTTTCGCACTGGTGACAGGTACTGTAATATTGGAGCACCAGTATAGCAGGTATAGCGAAGTTGACGGTACGTTTGCGGGCAAGTTCAATTCATAACCATGTATCATAAGATGATCAAATAATGTTCGCCTTACTATCTATGCCAATAGTCATACCTTTCCCAATAATTACTGATCACTGAATGTGAACAAACTATTGCTTTTGAATTATCAGTCTCCATAAATTACCTCGTTAGGTCACAATCCCCCAATACAGAAAATCACGAAAAAGCAATGCTCACAACAGTACGTACGATATCGATGCGATTACGGTTTCGAAATCACTGATTAAAATTGTGTTTGTGAAGTGGGGTGCAGATGATCTTCAGATTACCTACAGAATCACTTCGTAATTAATACGGAGTAACCTTATGGGTGGTGAGCATTGATTGCTGGTGATACATAGCTTATGAATACTCCGTACTGAGTAAGGAGGATATATAAGCGCTGGAAAATTAGAGACTGCTGTAAAGCTCGCGCAATGTCAGTTAGTTGTCTAGATACAGTATCGGTATGTAGTAATGAGAACGTCGTCGTCGTGATTTCTATCGTAGCACATACCTTCAAATAACTCGTGAATAAGAATATGGTATGATATTGAGGGATATAAATGCTCATTTCATTGACCAATTACTATTGACCAACATAGCCCTGAACCCTCAGCCCATTTGCTTGGAATCAGGATTCGACATTGTACAACATGATCCAGGAACCTATAGGATCGATCCGCAGCCACAAAAACATCCTATAGGCTATAGATAGCTCCCTGCCCCCAACGAATCAAAATATAACAGGATTACCAACTTATAGCTTCCTAGAGTACCAGATAATGTGAACACATGAGACGAAGCGAAATTGTTCAAGGCGATGAGAATAAAAATCATGTCAAATCACAAAGCCATAGTAAAAATTCGAGCTATGCTTCCCACAATTCGCATGAACGGCTTATTGAACTCATTGGTGATGACTACAAATTTCAATGTTCCTCGACAAGCATGATTGTAACCCAATCTGGCTAAAGATAACCAACCCCATATTAGCAGCCCCCACAATATCGCCCGGCGCTTAAAATTGTGAAAGGAAAAACTCCATAGCCAGGATATCCAACCAATGAAAAGTATTTTCACCGCTAGAATCTCCAAATTTCTACAACTTTACTCTCCGTACTTCCGTATTCCCATTAGCCTATCACGGCATTCAACACCCCTCCTTCAATATCAGAATCTAGGGTTTACTTCCCTTTTTGGATGTATGCATGATTGTGATGGTTACATCTTTAATCTCATAGGTTACTTTCTCTCCCGGGCGCTATCAATAACTTCAACTACCTTGCATCTTGCTTACCGGCTTCATCGATCGACCAAACAAAATCCCCATCACTTTATCATGTTATCCAATTATATGCGAGAAACGCCCTCCGCATACATTCAACTGCACCTCTACCATGTATTTGTACGCAGCAGTATGCAGATTCCCAGTAATATGGAGTCGTTTTTCCGTATATACTCAATTGATGCCCCCCCCTCTTCTTAAAAAAGCTGGAACATTTCACGTCACCTCGAATTTTTAAGTCGTTTCAATGGAGGCTGTAATGCGGCCGTAATTGTATATTGAGGCTATAACATAGGTCAACGGTAGTCACAAGATGCTTCGGACTGAAACGACTTGTATTCCGGAAATATCTTTTTTCTTATTGACATTCATTATCACATTAGTTTCGGCCAAACCGTTTGCAATCTACGGCAGTAACCCGCTAGGAATCGACATCTCACCAGCACCACCACCTGAATTAGGTCCCCCACTTTCAGCTCACGCATCGAGGAATAAAGATCTCCTACCTGCTCAAATCGGAGGAATAGTTGGATCATATCTATTCTCTCTCTGTTGTGTCGGTATCATTCTTGTGATTCTTGGGAAACGACTTCGCAGACAGGTTGAGATAGACGCCAGAGCATTAGAAATAGAACTGGTTACGTCGAACTTTCAAGGTGTCTATACAGGATCAACCGGCCCAACACCTGTTACTCCTGCCAACCTTCGCAATTTTTCGTGGCCCTCGCCAGACAAGAAACACGCTTCCTATCAATTCCCCCCAGCCGTCAATCCAGACCCAGGAGCATTTGTATTTCCTCCGCAAAAGTTGGACGACGGGACTACAGCCTACGTATATCCTGCACAACCGCAAAGTATATACTCTCACCAAAGCAACCCAAGCATCGATAACAAGATCCTCGAAGCCGATCGCGAAATGTTGGCCCGAGATCTCGAAGACATCTACGCCCATGTGATGGAGCAAGAAGATGCCAAAGCCGCAGGTGTCGATGTCAAAACTATGCCGCCGCCAAGTATACCTGCTGCCTCTCCTGTATCTTCGCCACAGGCAAAGTCTAGGAATGGAAAACACAAGCCTACGAACATAAACATAGGTGACGAGAAGCCAGCCAAAACACATTCGAGAGCATCATCGATTCTTTCATCTCTTACCTCTCCGAGATCACCTAGAGAACCCAAAGAACCTAAATCACCTTTTAGAAAAGGAGGCATCCGAGGATTACGAATCTCGTCCCCCATTCCCACACCCGTTTCTACAGCATTCCATCCCACTGAAGAAGAGCCCCTCACACCTCGCTCGTATACACACCGAGCACCTCCCCCAATTCCACGCAACCAAGTCCCATACACTGCGAATCAATCCGACGACAGCTCCCCAACACGCAGCATCGCCGAAACACTCTCAACCACCACACCCACCTCTCCACAATACCCACCACCCCAACAATCGAACGGTCTCCTCCCCGCTCTTAACACCCGCAACCTCCGCATCTCCCTCAAATCCGAAAAGAAAACCTCTTTCTCACTACCCCTCCAATCACACACCAAAACCCAATCCGGAAACTCAGCCCACTCACCCGTTTCTCAATCCTCCACCGCCGTAGCTTCAACCTCGCGCTCTTTACCCTTCCGACAATTCGAGCCTGCACTTGCATCCCCATCCTACTTACCTAACACCAAAACCACCGTGTTAGAACGCATACCTGCTTCTCAGCGAGGACCACAAACGGCTGGTCTCAGAACTCCGTTTAGTGGGGGCGCGGTCCCATATAGTCCGTATCAGCCATTCACTCCCATGGTGCCTATTACGCCGCGATTGGTAACGAAAGAGGATAGAAAGAGGATGAAGAAGGCGGTGCCTAGGACACCGGTGGTGGAGATGGTTAGGAGTGAGGATGAGATGTGGGATGATGGGTATTAAATTAAGATGGACGTATTTGTATATATAGATCTATATATACTGGGTTTTTGGCTTTATGTTTGTGGATGGCTGATATGACTTTTTGATTATTTCTTTCCTTCTCTTTCGGTTAGGGAAGGATGAATAGGTGTTCTTCTTTTAATTCTCAAGAATTGATTTCTTCTTCTTCTTTACTAGATGTGGATTCGATTGCGATGGAATGGGATATGCTGATTATGATGTGTGGATTCAATTGGTAAATACGGAGATGCATTATTACGGATGATGACTGGTATGAATGACAGACAAAGGGATCTTTTGATTAAATTTTTTATTGAATACCATGGTTTTTATCAGAAAGAAGATATTCACGCAACTAGTAGAGTAGGGTCTTCTTTTCTTGTCGCTTTTTGAAGATTACGATGATTATTATCAGATGAATAAATGAATTCTCGCGTTCAAGAACCTTTTGGATCTGAATCGGCATAGTAGATCACATACATTGGAAGAGTTGCAATCTTCAGTATACATCCAAGTATCACGATTTCACAAGTCCGGAAACACTTAAATCGCAAGTATGAATAAATTGCACTGCATCCCTTCCTTCTATTTAACGCCAATACCCAAAAAGCAATAAAATCAAACGCAAAGACAAAAGGAAAACCACCAGCCGAACAACTCAAATATTCCTCCACCCAGCCATATCAACAGTAACAACACACACAAAGATCTAGCACATACAAAACATTCGGGGCTCTCATTTTAAGTACACGTTCCTGTTCCTCTCCTCCTATTTCGTTCTCTGCGAGTGGAATCTAATCGTGAGATGAGAATTGGAAGCGAAAATTGAATACCAAGGTGAAAGCTCCCGGAACTTGTAGGATCGGTGCCTGGACATGAGGATGTTGTTGTATGTTGGAAGACGTGATTTGCGAGTAGTGTCATTTGTTATACTACGTGGAACCAGAAGGGCCAATGCTATCTATTGCTTTTTCCCGTCAACGTTCTTGTGAAGCTGTTTCTTGGCCAGATCCGTCACGACGGGTTTGATATTCGCAATGGCTTTTTTGGGTCCACCATTAGCTGCAATTATCACTGTTCTCGCCGCTCTATTGAAGAAGGTACCTTTGCCGCCGTGTGATGGTTTTGTGTCGGTTCCGGGCATCTTCGAATATCAAATTGCTTTTTTACTGTAGAGTGATGAGAACAATTTCTGTAGGAGGATGGAAGACCTGGTTTGATGAATTTTTCGATTGATGTGAAAGGTGATGTGAAGATGGATTATTCTTCATACCTCCCTCTATTGCTCTCCTTATATATATTTCTCACTGACCATGCGTTATTTTGTTCTACGTCATTTCAACCAACATTCAATTTGAAATTTGATTGAAAGGATGATAATCCGGTCGGCATTACTGTATAACAAGGAAGATTTTGATACTAAGGGCCAGTAAGTCAGCGAGCTGGTACTAAGCGGAGCTTCAGAATTATATAAGTCAGTCAGCGAAGGGGTTCCACTTTTGCAAGCAAGTAAGCAGGCAAGCTGGTCATTTGGTCAGCTTATAAGTGGTTTGAAAGCTGGGGGTGGGAGCGGGG